>LPNX010378025.1:687311-779906 GCA_001517045.1 Pseudotsuga menziesii | reverse complement strand
TGATGTGATGTCCTATCATGCTGGTGAATGTGAGTGCTGGGCCTTTCTGATGTGATTGTAGTTTACTACATGATCAGATGTGAGTGCTGGGCGTGCATTTCTGACGAGTAGGTCAGATGTAAGTGCTGGGCATGCCTTTCTGACGAGCAGGTCAGATATAAGTGCTGGGCGAAGACCTACCTGGTGGCTAGGCCTACAACTAGCATGAAAAAGGGCTGGCTCTATAGAACTTCCCATGACAAGATTAGTACACACATGATGATGACCAGAGATGATCCAGATCAAGCTATGATCCAGATCCAGTTATGATGACTCCGAGAGATATAGATCGAGTGATGATCCAGATCCAGCAGTGATGATCCAGATCGAGAAATGATCTAGATCCTGATCCAGATCGAGTGATGATCCAGATCTAGTCCAGTGATGATGATCCAGATCCAGTGATGATGTTCTATGATGATCCAGATCGAGAGATGATTCAGACCTGATGATGAAGATGACTTGAAGATGAAGATGAATTGAAGAAAAAGATGATCCAGTTGATACAGAGAAGAATACCAGCGCTGAAAATTGTGTCGAAATAATACCTTCCTAGTTAAGAGGGAGTGTTGATGTATTTGTAACTTCGGAATGTATTCTTCTATGTATCTTGTATATTTTAACCCGATGTTTATTCCGGGATGTTTCTATTGTGTATTTGAGTCATGTTGTCATGCCCCGATGTTCCGATCGGGAGGATTAATAATGTAAACAAGTCTTGTCAAGTCATTGTGGAAGTCCCCATAGTTTTTGGGCACTAGGGTTATTATACACTCATTAAGGTGTAGGATCTAGTAAGTAATTGTTAAGCTGGGCCGACATGATTAAGTGCACTTCAAGTGAATGGAAGAATATAAATAGAGAGTGAGAGTCTCTCTATTTATCACTTGTACTACACATCGCTCACTCACTCAAGTGTGGCACATTAGTGAGGAAGGAAATACTGGGGCTAGACAGAAGAAGAAGACTACTACTATTGGGAGTGCATCTTACTGTTTTTGGGTCTTACATCTTGTGGTGATTCTATCTTGAGTAAGTTGCGGGGTTTTCTCCATTTATGGTTTCCCCGATCAAAACATTGTGTTCATTGTCTCTTGTGTTTGATTGCTGTACTTGTTATTCTCTCAGTAAAGATCCTAACATAATGCTAGCTTAAATGTTGAAAAACTAACAGGAGCTTCACAAGATGTTAGAAGCAGGGATCATAGCACCTACAAGACATTCATCATGGTGCTCCAACTTAGTCATTGTCAGAAAGAAGAATTGGTCAATTAGAATATGTATAGATTTCAGAAATCTGAATACATCATGCCTTAAAGACAATTACCCATTGCCCGACATGGAAACATTGCTTCAAAGAGTAACAGGATCAAGAATGATGTCCATGTTGGATGGATTTTTCGGTTATAACCAAGCATGTTGGTAAATAAAGAGGATCAACATAAAACTACATTCACCACACCTTGGGGCACCTATAAATTTTTAAGAATGCCTTTTGGCTTATTAAATGTTGGTGCCACCTTCCAAAGAGCCATGTATTTTTCCTTCAAAGAAATTATAGGCAAAATAATCGAAATATATCAAGATGACTTAACTATTTTCTCAAAAGAAATATCTGACCACATAAGTCATCTTAGGTAGGTTTTCATAAGATGTCGGAAATATGGTATTTCCTTAAACCATGCCAAGTCAATATTTGGGGTTGATGAAGGCAAGTTGTTGGGACACATAATTTCTAAGGATGGTGTCAAAGTCGATCCTGAGAGAGTTGAAGCCATTAAGAAAGCCCCCTTGCATCAGAATCTTAAAGCTCTCTTGTATTTCAATGGTCAGATTAATTTCATTAGGAGATTCATCCCAAATTTAGCAGAACTAATGAAGCCTCTACAAAAATTGTTAAATAAAGATGCTAAATTTGAGTTGACGGATGAAGAGAAAGATGCTTTCAAGTCTATTAAAGATGCCATATCCAAGTCCCCAGTCTTGATCGGTTCAGATTATTCCAAGGAATTTCAGATATTTTCCTTTGCCTCAGAGGACACCATTGCTGGTGTTTTGCTTCAAAAGAATAAGGAGGGACAAGAGAAACCTATAGCCTTTGTGAGTAGAGCCTTGCAACATTCAGAGTTGAAGAATACCACCATGGAGAAACAAAATTATTCTCTTGTCAAGTCCCTTAAACATTTCAGAACTTATGTAGGATACTCCAAAATTATTGGGTATGTACCCCATGCACCTGTCAAGGATATTATGTCTCAACAGGATTGTCTAGGAATTAAGGGTAAGTGGGTTTCAAAGATTCAGGAGTAATATTTAGAGATAAAACATACTAAGTTAATTAAGGGAAAAGGTCTTGCAAAGATGTTGGCCCAAGGAAATGAAAAATCCTTAGGAATAATCTGCCAGAATAGTGATCCAGAACAAAGTGTATCATACGAGCTTCAGAGATTAGAGCAGCACCCTTGGTATACCGACATCATCTTTTTCCTCCGTAACCTTACATGCCCTGATCGCCTACTTGGCCATACAAGAAGAGCATCAAGGTTAAAAGAAACTAAGTATTGTTTAACAAAAGATGGTTTGGGTTGGAGAAACCCCGATGGTTTAATACTTAGATGTGTCGATGAACCTGAGTCCAAAAAAATCATGGTTGAGTTCCATGCAAGATTTTGTGGTGGACATTTTGCAGCAAGAATAAGTGCCCATAAAATCCTTAGAGTACGCTACTATTGGACGAACCTTTTTTCAGATGTGCACAAATCTGTCAGAGTTTTCCCTCGATGTTAGTTATTCACTGGAAAACAACAAATGAAAGCCTTTCCTTTAAACCCAATACTAGTCCAAACACCTTTCCAGCAGTGGGGGACTGATTTCATCGGTAAATTCAAGGATAATTTGAGCAATGGTTATTCTTGGATACTCACCGCCACTAATTATTTCACCAAGTGGGTAGAGGAAATACCCACCAAGAAGGCAACCGATGCTGTAGTCATGGATTTCTTAGAAGATAATATTATCAAAATATTCGGTGTGCCAACCAGAATCATCACAGATAATGGCCCGTGCTTTGTTTCCTCTGAGATGTCATCTTTTTGTTTCAAGTGCGACATTGTCCTATCCCATTCACCCAACTATTATCCCCAAGGAAATGGTCTAGCTGAGTCAAGCAATACAAACTTAATGACCATAATCAAGAAAACTATGGGTGATAATAAAAAGGCTTAGGATAGCAAGATCAAATTTGTATTATGGGCCGATAGAATCACAAAGAAAAGTTGAACCGTAAGGAGCCCTTTTGAACTTGTCTATGTCCTAGATGTCACCTTACCTGTCCACTTAAAGCTTCCAGTGTATCAGCTTCTCCAGACCTTTAGCTCAGATCAGGATGCCATTCAGAACAGAATCAACCAGTTGATGGAGTTAGATGAAAGTAGAAGAAATTCCCTCGACCAAAGTATCATAAATTTAGACAAATTCAAGAGGACCTTTAATATATCTACCGGGCTTGGATCCTTTCAAGTAGGTGACACAGTCTTGCGTTGGGACAAACGACGGGAGAAACCTGGGAAACACGAAAAGTTTGACAGTTTATGGTTGGGGCCAAATATCATTGATGAAGTAGCATGAACTAATTCTTTCTATCTAAATGACCTAGAAGGAGAAAGGTTAATCCTACCAGTGAATGGATTTCTCCTCAAGATTTTCTTCGCTGAGACAGTTTGATGCCTTTATTGGAATCGGTGGTTTCAAGGAAAATTTCTAAACCTTTCCTTGCATGTAATTTTAAATTTCATGTATCATATTGTTGTATTATAGATATTGTTGTATTATTGATGTTTTGTACCATAGTACTAACCTTGAATTTTTCTTTTGTATATTAGTCTTGTAAAATATTTCTTTTTTGTACATCATAGACTAATTTTGTACATTAACCTGCTTTTACAGTTGGTTTCTTTCATATACATGTTACTCACAAGCTTTAATTGCTATACAGGACCCATAGATTCCAGAATTCTCACATCCTCTTCTTTGATTAGAAGATTAGTCAGAGCATGTGTCCCTAGATGGAGCTAGATGTTACCACCTAAGTTGTACTTAGTGGTTTTTTATCAAGTGAGCCTGGTGAACCAGATAAAGATGATTTGTTTGGACTTCAGAAGACCTTCAGAAGTGCTTCTGGGAAGTGCTTGTTGTACTATATCACATGTTCATACCCCATAGGGGAGTTTTAATAAAATGTTCTAGCATGATTGTGTCTGTAAAAGACTTGGTCTCTTAGACTTTATTTGTCAATCTGATCAGCCCAAGGTGTTTTTTCCCTTGGTTATTATTGGTTGTTGAATAAACAATTGATAATTTATGAGTTTTTCACTCAATACCTCCAAAGTTGGGGTGGTCGGCTTAGCATTTAGGTCTATTAAGGTTATTAGAGCCTATGTGTCAATGCATAAACATGCTAGGCATTATGGTCGAGTCATATGAACATGTCTAAGTGCCCCTAGGTTTTATTTTTTTTTAAGTTTTAATTTTTCCAGAACTTAGGCTATTTTTTAATAGTTTAAATGGAAAAATTGGTTTTGTAATAAAAGTGGGCTCAGAGATCAGTTTCAGTAATGGGGGTGTTCATTTTCAAACTCAGAGCACCATGTAAACCCATAAACCTACTTTTCCTAAGTTTTGATGGATTTTCCCCTCACTCAGGTTAGAAACCCCTAAAAATCGAATATTGATTATTTTAATTAATAAATTAATTAAATAATGGAGAAAACCCCAAATCCTAAATCAGTGGGATTTGCTCCGATTTGACTGAAATTAGTCTCGTCAGATTTGGACTGACTAGAGCTGACCATTCCTTGACAAAAGGAGGTGATCTGGGCTGAACAGGGAGTGCACCATAGCATGCAATATTGGGAATTGCACCCTCTCTCTCTCCTCCACACGTGTGGGCCCATCTGGATGAGTTTTGGTGGATGTTTCAGTTAACAGGTTGAGGTGTCAGTCCAATCAGCTCTCCGATTGACAGTTTCACTTAGTGAGACTCAAATCAGACTCAGTGAGACTCAGATCAAGCTCAGATTGACTCCACATATAGATGCAGTCTCTCTCTCCTTGGGAATTGCGCCCCCCCTGGGATAGGTTTCTAGTTTTTGTTATAAATAAAGCACAATTTTCCTCTTCCAAGCTAGTTAGATTTGGATTGAGGAGCTATTGCTATTGTATTGTTTACTATTTTGGAATAAAGAAATCTTTGGAGGAAATATCTATGGTGTAATTCTTTTCATGTGTGGATGGTGATTGTCAAGTGTTTATGAGGTATAATCTGTATTATTGATCTTTGATTTTGCTGGTTAATTGTTGGCCTTGAAGGAGAGATCCCTCCTGTTGGGGTAAGAGATCATTCTAGTTTGATTTATGCTCTTATTGTTCGCTTGTGTTAGATCTCTTGGAGTTGCATGTATTTTTAAGTTTAATTGCATGCTTTCTAATTGTCTTTTTCCAGCAACACCCATGTTTTAACCATCTGTTTGTGCAAGGATTTCTAAGTTGCAGGTGATATCACTTGTATAAGGGGTTGAGCTAGTTTGAATATTCCTCATCTTCAGGATATTTTTTAGGACATAATCCCTCGGTGTTCCACCAAAGCAGACTCCAAAGCCCAACTTTCCCAGGCTTCCAACACTCTTTCTATCTCTTCCTCCTTCTAAAATCAAAATTTTACCTGGTTACTTTGTTTACAAGCTTTGATATTATTTAGATATATTATATTAAATTAAAACTTAACATAGATCTATTGTCTCAAGGCTCATAATCTAGATCTTGCTCCTTAAAAGTTTCATAAGCATTCTAGATCTAGTTTTAGGGAAATTGTCCTTTTTGCATGGCATTTTAAAGAGAAGTTGTAGTTTGCATGCATTAGATTTCTATTTTATGTTTTAAAAGATAAAATCCAGAAATCAGTGCACATCACATTGGATTCCCTAAAGTAAAGCCAAGATCCCCAAAAAAGCTTGCTTTCCTTGGTTCCTTTTTACCTTTTTAACTAATTTTAACTTAGTTTTTTTTTTGGTTTAAAGCAGGTTGACCCTAAGGTACTTTCAAAGTGATTTTGGGAATATTTCATTCTAATAAGCTCACTATTTTTTAGCATGTATAACAGAAAGAGGAGAAGTTGTTGTTCGAAAGTGGCTTTTGGGCCATCCAAATCCCCCTAGGGGTCTCCCTTTTTCGACTATAATCTTTAATTTTGGCACTTTGTAAGATATTGGTTTCATTCTGTATAAGAAACAAGAGGAATCATATAAGTTTTCTGATATTGTAACCACTGATAATAAAAATTTCTCCGAATAGGCTCTTTCTAGCCCATTCCCCATCCCCCCTGGGGGGATTCACGTCCTTTTTTCTATTTTTTCCTTTTTCTTATTTTTTCACTCTAGATTAGTTTAATTTATGCAAAATAATATAATTTTATTTCTTTATCTTATATTCCATATTGCAGTATCAAAGTAACTTTAATACTTACCCCACGACTTCTCGATTGACCTGAAAGGGGAAAGAGATGCGTGGTAGGAATAATTAGAAAACATGTGGTTTGATTCTTTTTTTCTGCTTGGAATTAATTTCTACAAACAATATTTCTAAAATAA
This sequence comes from Pseudotsuga menziesii, assembly GCA_001517045.1. NCBI lineage: Eukaryota > Viridiplantae > Streptophyta > Pinopsida > Pinales > Pinaceae > Pseudotsuga > Pseudotsuga menziesii. The sequence goes on along the minus strand of LPNX010378025.1, from coordinate 773,223 downwards.
ATCTCCTCCTTGATTCCCCGATTGAGTTCCACTTAGATCAAAAGAGGTTCCTAGAGGGTTTTTCTTTCTAAAAACACATCCTTTAAAATTTACTAAAAATTACAAAGACTCCGGTGTGTATGCTCTGCACTTGGATACGGTTCATCCAATAAATCAATTTGCATCAAAATCAATGTTAGTGACTAGATTAATTAGGATTCACCTTCCCTAATTAACCACCATCAGGCGAAAATCCAATGCCTCGATCAAACTATAAATGGTGGCAAAATACCCAAAGGAAGTGGGAACTCCTGGATAGTGACCTCGAGGTGGTGATCTCTATTACACGCTTGGGTGTATTATGAACATAGTCTTAGATACTCCATTCATCCTACACATTCCTTGCGGGTAGCTGTGAAGGTTTATTTTTGGACATACTCCAAGTACCCCTCGGGTATATTTGGAGTCCCCCCTCACCTAATTTAATCCACTCAAATTTCATATTAAATTAAAACGTACCAAGAGGCAATTGCAAAACATTCACTCCAAGCACATGCAAGTACATTTGATTATTTTATGACTCCATTTTTAAGGCACTGGTTCTTTGTTTAAATCTTTCTCTATATATATATTGTGTGTCAGCATTGTGCTTCTTGTGCTCATTTTTCATCTTGTCATCTATGGTTATTTATGGTTAATTTCAAAATCCTAAGCAACTTATTCAATTTAACATCATCATACTAAAGTAATTTGCCTTAGTAAATTAATAGGGTCTACCCCGCTTCGCTTCGTTAGGAGTTGAGCCTAAACGGAGGAGTCAAGAACAAGGTGACAACCTTGACTCGAGAATTTCCCCCAAGGACACACCGAGTGGCTTGAATATTTTTGCTACGCTCCCCCCTAGTTGTGTGAAAGGCGAAAACAATTCATAGAAGCCACATGTCTTCTCACAGATAGCTACCACCATTCTAGCTGTTGTATTTACAGTCTGTTCTATTTTCTCCATTTTATAGAATATGTGTTTATTGTATCTCCATTATATTTGCAATGTGGTTTTGTTTATGACTATATACATATTCTTTCATTTCGTTCACACATAAATTCAGATCAGTGGTATCAGAGCAATCTGCTCTTTGATTGTTTCTCGGCGCATGTCCCTAACAAGGTCAGGGTATAGAGAGTTTGGTCTCGAACTAGTTTCACTTGGAAAAGTTCACTCTTTCCGCCCCAAATAGCCTCCCATTGCGGAAGAAAATAGATATGATGGAGCAAGAGATCCTATCAAGTCACTGCTCAAGGAAGCCCTCGAGCGACAGAGGAACAAGATGATGGAAAATTTCGACCAAATACTTCAACGAATACTAGTAGCGGTAAGTGAATCTTCAACAAGTAGCCGTTTCGAGGATGCAAATCCCTTCAAGGTACAAGTTAAATTTGATACTCCTTTGTTTGTGGTCCAGATCAATGTTGATGACCTAGATCAGTGGTTGAATGTTCTAGAAGGGTATTTCTCTGTCAAGAAATTTTTTGACAGGGAAAAGATCACCTTTGCTCTCCTCAAGGATATCCCCCATGTCAAAAATTGATGGGATACTTATCGGGACCAAAACTCATCAAACGAGTCTGAACGGTTTGATACAAATCCAGCTTGGGGCTCTTTCATAGATTTCGTCAAGGAACAGTATTACCCCATGGGAACTATGATGAAAAATACACCAAATGGACCATTTTGCGTCAATAGAGGGACCAGACAGTGTCATAGTACACAAACAACTTTCATACCTTACGCACAAAGTTGGGCATGAAGGACTTCGAGCGATACTTGATACTGAAATATCATAGTGGTATACATCAGTACATCTGAATTGAGATGGAATTCCTCGACAACTCTTCATTTTGATCTTCCTATCAGTATGTTTTCAAAATCGAAGAGAAAGTTCGACAAAATAACAAGTGAGACTATGGACCTATGAACCCACCACAAAAGCAAGGCAACGAAAACACTGGCCCGCAAAACACAAGACAAGGAAAGGAAAAGCAGTCCCTACCACAAGAAAAGAAGGGGAATGAGAAGAAAAGGAAGGACATTAGGAAGTGGTGCAAATTTCATAAAATCCCTTGGCACAACACTAATGAATGTCGCTCAAAGTACTCATTGGTGGTCGAGATCAAATATTTAGAATCTGATTCTGATTCCGATTTAGAACCCACTGTCATAGGTGCAGACCATGGGAAGCAGATCATTGATGCATACCCCGCTGCCAATGTTTCTACCACACATATTCAACCAGAGGATTCTGAAGAGTCAGAGGCAGAGGAGAACCTCTTCCATTCGTAGACGTGGGTAAAGGGAATGCCTCTACATTTTGTTTTTGACAACAACAACCAAAAGAACCTGATCTTAACAGAAGTCATTAAGAGATTGGATATTCCAACAACACCACATCCGCAACCCTACAACATTGGTTGGCTAGGCCAAGGATGAGGTTTCTGCGTTACTCAACAATGCCTCCTACCATATTGAATGAAGCCGTTCATAAATGAGGTATTGTGTGATGTGGCCCCACTTGAAGTCTGTGATGTTCTTTTAGGACAACCATATATGTGGAAGTGTCATGCTGTAGTGTCATTGTCACTTTGGGATGACAACTCTATCAGATACCAAAGACAATTTCACCTAACACAATCTCAGAAGGTAGGAAGATAAGCTCTCACACCAGGAAATTATCCCTCTTCACATTTGCGTCTGAAGGAGAACATCAGATCACAGAGACCTACACACCCTCTGCATAGGGTATCTCTTCCCACCAGACACAAGAAGAAAACAAAGTTATTGTTTCGTCATCTATCTGAGTACCTCTAAAGTGCAAGGACACACAGTCAAAGTGCTCATACATAAACAGATCATCCATACAACAATTACAGATCTCCTAGGATGTCAAAGAAAGGAAACCTCTTCACTTCAGCAAATGTCACACCAGAATATCATCTCAACACATAGTTCGAGATATGATACAGGATTTGATGCAATGGAGACCATTGCTTCCCAAGGACGGAGGATTAATCCAGATGGATATCGGTGACCACCCACCTATTCCACTAGCTCAAAACAATTGTCCATTGTGGCAGTTTCCTAGTTAGTTTTCTAAGTTTTTTCAAGTCCCAAAATTCCAGGGCCATTTTGAGGTCCTAAACGATGTTTTTGGTGATTTATAGCAACAACCATGCCCCATTTGAAAGTTGTAAATATCGGATAGACCTTTCCAACGGGCTATCGAGCGTCCAAATTGGAGAACATATGCAAAATTTATGACCCCAGGAAGTTGAATGTTCAACTTACCACCTTGGGGCCGCAAACTTTATGATGGTTCATCTTCTAGGGTTATGTTTTGGACTTTTAGAGTTCTCACCCTCATTCTTATTATAAATAGGCTCCTTTGGCCTCATTTTGTTTCAACTTGGCATGGATGAGTGTAGCAGCCACAACTTTTCTCAGAGATAGTTACCACCATTCTCGTTGTTGTATTTACAGTCTGTTCTATTTCTTCCATTTAATAGAATACATGTTTACTGTATCTTTGTTATATTTGAAATATAGCTATGTTTATGATTATCTACATGTTATTTCATTTCGTTCACACATAAATCTGGATCAATGGTATCAGAGCAATCTTCTCTTTGATTGTTTCTCTGCGCATGTCCCTAACGAGGTCAGGGTATAGAGAGTTTGGTCTTGAACTAGTTTCACTTGGAAAAGATCACTCCCGCCACCCCAAATGACCTCCCATGGCATAAGAAAAGAGAGACGATGGAGCTGGAGATCCTATCAAGTCACTACTCGAGGATTCCCTGAGCGACAAAGGAACCAGATGATGGACCACTTCTCCCAAATCCTTCGATGAATACTGACAACGAGAAGTGCAGCTTCAACGAGCAACCATTTCAAGGATGCAAATCCGTCCAAGGTATAAGTTAACTTTGATATTCCTTTATCTGAAGGCCATATCGATGTTGATGCTTTAGATCAGTAGTTGAATGTTCTAAAAGGGTATTTCTCTGTGCACAAATTTTCTGATAGGGAAAATATCACCTTTGCGCTCCTCAAGGTCGTCCCCCATGTCAAAAAGTGGTGGGATGCTTATTGGGATCAAAACTCATCAGATGAGTCTAAATTGTTTGAGATAAATATCACTTGGGGATTTGTCATAGATTCCCTCAAGGAACAATATTACCCTGTGGGAAAATATGATGACCAGTACACCAAATGGACCATTCTGCGTTAAGAGAGGGACCAGATGGTGTCGGAGTACAAAAACAACTTTCATACCTTGTGCACAAATCTGGGTATGAAGGACTCCGAGTGACACCTGATGCTGAAATATCGCAGTGGTCTACATCTGTACATCTGAACTGAGATGGAATTCCTCAACATCTCTTCACTTGAATCTATCTATCAGTTTGCTGTCAAAATCGAGGAAAAATTTCGATAAAAGAACAAGCGAGAATTTAGAACTGCGAACCCACTATAGAAGCAAGGCAAGGGAAACCCTGGCCCGCAAAACATAGAACAAGGAAAAGACAACCAGTCCTTGCCACAAGAAAAGAAGGGGAATCAGAAGATAAAGAAGGAAACTAGGAAGTGGTGTGAATTTCATAAAAGGCCTTGGCACAACACTGATGAATGTTTCTCAAAACATTCATTGGTGGCCGAGATCAAATCTTCAAAATCATATCCTGATTCATATTCACAACCCAATGTCACAGGTGCATACCACGGGAAACAGATCATTGATGCATACCCCACTGCATCTATTGCTACCGCACATATTCAACTAGTGGATCCTAAAGAGTCATAGGCAGAGGAGCACCTCTTACACTCATAGATGTGGGTGAAGGGAATGCCTCTACAATTTTTTGTTTACAATGACAATCAAAAGAACCTGATCTCAGCAGAAGTCATCAAGAGATTGGAGCTTTCGACAACACCACACCCGCAACCATACAACATTGGTTGGCTAAGCCAAGGATGAGGTATCTGCATTACTCAACAATGCCTCCTACCATATGGCATCAAGCCTTTCATAGAGGAGGTATTGTGTGATGTGGCCCCACTTGAAGTCAGTGATGTTCTTTTAGGACAACCATATATGTGGAAGCGTCATGTTATATATGAGTTGCGACCTCACAGTGTCATTGTCACTTTGGAAGGATAACTCTATCAGCTAATAGAGATAGTTTCACCTAACACCATCTCATAACGTAGGAAGATAAGCTCCCACACCAGGAGATTATCCCTCTTCACAATTGCGTCTGAAGGAGAACATCATATCAGAGAGACCTCCACACCCTCTGCACAGGGTACCTCTGCTCATCATACACAAGAAGAAAACAAAGTCATTGTTTCACCATCTATTCGAGTACCTCTACAGTGCAAGGCCATGTAGTCAAAGTGCTCATACAAAAAAAAATCATCCATACAAAAATTACAGCTCTCTTGAGATGTCAAAGAAATGAAACCTCTTCACTTCAGCAAATGTCTCACCAGAATATCATCTCAACACACAGTTCAAGATATGATACGAGATTTGACGCAATGGAGACAATTGCTTCATAAATAGGGAGGATTGATCTAGATGTATATTGGTGGCCACCCACCTATTCCACTGGGTCAAAACAATTGTCCAGTGTGCCAATTTCCTAGTTATTTTTCTACGGTTTTTTGGGTCCCAAACTTCCAGAGCCGTTTTGAGGCCCTAAATGACGTTTTTTACAGATTCGGGAGTGTTAACACTTGTGCTAAAATTTGGGTTTTTATATAAGCGCATGCAGTGACTTCCTTGCAGGAAGAGGTATAGCCAAAACCTTTTAATGTCTGATGATGTTGAGGTTTCTAGGAAGGCTTGTCCTACGCCTAATTGTCAAAATCGTGGTGTCCCATGGTGCAACATGAGCAGGTATCTGCGGGCCAGGGGTCAAGACCCTGCATTCAGGTTCCAACATAAAAATCTGCTCGCGCTTACCTGAGGGCAAGATGGAAAGATGCGCGGTTCTATGAGAGGCTTGGCATGGGCAGAGCAAGGATGAATGAAGTACAAGATAAATCATCAGATGGGCGAACGTTTTAGATCGACAGACACGGAGGATTTCGCAACAAAAAATGTGTATGCGAGGTTAAGCTTATGAGACGCGTGAAATCCATTAGATTTATTGTATTCCAATGGTCATGATTTGGAGCATGAGAATATCTACAGAGGAAAATTATTTTGCCGCCCACACCCACAAGATGGATAAGATGGTGTAGGGATGCAGAGTGTTGGGGGGGAGTGTTTCTTAACGCTGATGATCTAGTATGGATTTGATTAGAGGCCCTAGCATATTTCATTGTCGAAAGGTGCACAATGGTTAGGAGAGCAAGACAATGTGAAAGCTCGTAGGGTCCCACTCCTTTGATGGTGGAGCTGTGATGAGGTGAAACGATCTGCGGCCCAGATTCATTTCACGATAAGAAGGTGGGCGAGGTTTAGCAAGTTGATGGAGGGTGAAGTAGGGTATAAGTCATGACAACCAATAGTTTAGATCTTTCACAAGGAATATCTGGGGCTGTGACTTATTTTTTTCATCCTGAGATGCTTAGGGGAACAAAGGAAGAAGGTCTTCGGAACGAAGATCGAGGCATGTGACATCGATGACGAAGACTATATCCTGAAGAGATCAATGGTCAGGAAGGTGTTGTAGCTGCAACTGTTTTCCCAAAAAATTTGAAATTTTGGACCCTCCTATTAACTTTTATCTTGCCTAAAATTGTTTGGACCCATGAACTCTGTTTTTGTTTCCCCTCTGCTACATGTTTGGATTGTTTTGAGGTCAACTGTTTTCGTGATTTTCGGAAGATTGCTTATGTCTGAAACTCTTTGAGCTGTGGAATTTGAAGATTGGATTTCAGATGTTGCCCGTTTGATCTGCGATTTCTTTCTTTGATATCAGAAGTTTATTTCATTGTTTTCGCTGCTATTTTGGAGGTGAAGCAAGATTTTTCGTCGCTTCCTGGCCGAAAGTTTGTTGGAACTTAACGTTTTAGTTTGGTCGTTCGGAAGTCATTTAGCCATGCATCAGAGCCATTCTTCCCTTCGGGCCCGCCGTTGCAGAAGCTGAACGATGATTTTTTCTGACGGATAGCTTTGACTGTTTGATGCTGTGATGTTATTATTTTGACTTACTTTGCGTTGTCGGAGGTTGGCTGAAGCTTGAGTCGGTGGTTTTTTGACCTTTATGAAGCCATTGTTTGGAGATAAAACAAGCTTTTTGGACCGCTGTACAACTTTGAGTTTTCCAAGCACTTAACGTTTTCACGTTTTTTCTGCGCCATATCGGAAGGTTTTATAACTTTGATCACGGGTGGTAGTCTGATTTCCTTCCGCCATTACATCTCCCGAGTAAACTAAGTGTCTGCCATTATAATTGCTCCGCTCGCTGATGTTTTGTGTTGGTTTTCACCGATATGTTTTTATTTTCCGCGGAGTCTGTAGTCTTTCCGTCTTTCACCATTGCGGCTGTGTAATTCTCTAACCTCCCGACGTTATGTCGCCCTGTTTGCCGACAAGGAGTTCCCGCCTGATGCTTTAGTGTTTGTTTTTTCAGATGTCGATAGGCTTAATGGTCCTGCAGAACTCATTTTCCATCTGAAGCCCTCTGTTGCGGATGTTATTTAAACTATCCTCTCGATGTTTTAATGGTTCAAGCTGTCGATAAGGTTTTTCTCGCCTTTTTGTGAGTTTTTAGCCTTTCTATGGGCAACGGTGGTTTCTGATTCGTGTTAAGGGTTTTGCGACAAAAGCATAGTATAGGGCCTCATTTGATGATCAGTTTTATTGTTAGTGTGGTTTAATTTTGTTGAAAAGATGCAGTCCTAACTAATGTTGAATTTTTGTTTAACTGCAAGCGGATTTAGAAGATTCTCCAGACTCTTGCTGCAAAGACGACGTAGCTGGAAGACAGAGCAGAAGAAAACTGGCTGAAAAACGATAGGTAGACATATTCTAAGATCAACGAAATATTTAAAGGGACAAATAAAGACAAAGAAGAATCGTTAGCAACAGGGGCCAGGCTTGGAAAGGTCCCGTTTTATGAAGTACTCATAAATCTTAAATCTGAAATGTAATGTATTGCCTAAATCATGAGCACTCACAAACGTACAAAATGGTGAGATTAAATAGTTTTGGGGAGCCCAAGAGTCATTCGTCGGTAGCCCAACAGTTTGGTTCTTTTTGTATAAATATAGAAGATTTAGATAAGAAGGACTTTTTCCCAGTTAGATTGGAAGACATATTGTAAGAAGAACTATTTCCTTTTGCAATAGATAATTACAGTTTTCCTATTGGAGAAAGCTTGGTGGAATGTTCAAATGTTATGCTATGGATTTGTTGAAGAGGAACTATTTCATTTTCAGCTTTGTATCCATTAACTGTGAGATCGTTCCAACTCTTTGAACCTATGTTCTTGTATGAATGATCTCTGGTTTATTTTTATGAAAATTTCCACTATGAGTAATGAATGTTGTTCATAAAGAATTGGCTATCTGGTTGTTCAAATATCTTTAAATGTTCATGTGTTTTGAAAGAAGTATTAGCTATCTGTGATTTTTCATAATGCATGCACAAAATACATTACTCATTAGAAGTGATAATCTTGCTCCCTAGGGATAGGTTAGGTAGTTAGTTTTAATTTCTTGCTGTGTGTGTGATTTAGATGCAAGAGAGTCTAAGACGAGAGGTAAGAACCTGCGCATCACATTGTGAACACTCCTTGCATTCTCAATCAACCTGCATTTTAAATAGGCACTTGCATATCATACTTAAAGTCAAAAATATAAAAATATACATAGTGGACCGGGTCGTAATTGGTAAAACCTTTTATTTTTTTTACTTGACCTATGGTAGCCGGACCGCAAGCCGGACGGATTCCCTACACCAAACAGTCACGGGCTAGTTGGGAACATTGACTGGGGAGAATCCCTTGCTGGTTGAGGAAACCCATTTTCTCGAGATTATTCCATCGGTGACAGTTCAGAAAGCAATTTGTTTTCTAATCCAATCCCTGAAGAGAAGGGTAGAGAGCACTTGTATTCTGTCAATAACGAAGTTTTTAATGATCTAAGAAGACACACTAGGGCATACGTGAATAATATTGGAGGATTACCGATTGTTCCTGAATTTACCAGAAGGGAATATAAAAGGAGAGACTGTCCTATATTAGAAGACTCAGTGTTGGTTGGAGATTTGGAAGAACTGGTAGAAACAACCTTACAGGAGGTGGTTCAGCCTTTGAATCAAGTGGGTCCAGAGACACCTTACTGTTCACCTGTCCATACTCATGTTCATTCACCACCTCACTCTCCACCTAGACTCATGGTAGGTGTAAACATAAATCATCCACCCAACCCACCAAATCCACCACCTGCTTGGAAAGCCAGATCACCCTTGAACTTAACAACTCTGTTGCACGACTTACCTCAAGCCTTCGAGAAGATGTTGCCCAAGTTTGATCCAAATGAGAAGATGCTAGTAGATGACCATTTACAAATTTTTTATTTGGCAGTAGAAGGATTAAGGGCTGGGGAGCATGAGGATGTAGTTTGTAGACCTTTCCCACACACCCTTAAAGGAGCAGCAACATCATGGTATTTTAGTTTTCCTGCAATATCTATCCCAGACTGGGATACTTTTGAAAGGATTTTTAGAAGTAAGTATGCAACCCAAAAAACTCATGCAGCTCTCATGAAAAGACTGTGCACCTTAAAGAAAGAAAGAAAAGAGAAGGTGCATAGTTTTACCCAAAGATTCGCGGCCTATCTTAAGAATTTTTCTAAAGCTGACAAACCATTGGATAAGGTCCTAATTGAATATTATACCTCAGCTCTGGGACCCGAGTTGGCCTTTTTTTCCAAAATGAAGGCCAAACCTACGCTAGTAGAGACTTATGAAGAAGCGGAGAAGGTAGAGGCATAAAAAGAAAGCATCGAGGATTATCCTGAATGGTGAGGAGAAAAAAATGTTGGGAGGAAAACTTTGTTATTTACTCAGCCTAAGGAGGAGCAATTATCAAATTTTGAGGGAATGGAAAAAATGATGCAGAAGCTCTCTAGTAGAATCATAGACTTGGAAAAGAACAAGGAAGTCCAAAAGTTCTATAAACCTTATTACAAGAAAAGGGAAGACAACAATCAATCCCAAACCCCTCCACACAACCCTACATCTATGAACTTAACAGAGGTAGGAATGGATAACTTTTGTACTTTCCACCAACAACCCCATTCTGAAAAGAATTGTCCTCAATGGATAAATTCAATGACATTGGTTATGAATCAGCTATTGGATTCCAAATTAATAGAAGATAACGATGAATAAGGGAAAGACAACAATACATCAACAAAAAAACAGGAGGATGAGGCCATGGTTTTATGGGACTGTGTTTTGTTGTTTGATGCCGAGGAGGAAAAGGATTTGAGACATGAGGGCATCCGGGAAGCAAACGTAATGACGAGAAGCCAGGGGTTGATTAAGGAAAACAATCTTATGCTCCCGAAGATCAAAAGGCTTCAAAATAATGTTAATAAATTTCAAAACAACTCCCCAACTAATAAAATTCCAGAATTTACCATCACCAGTCAAAATCCTAGACAGACCAACATGTCTACTAAGACCAATGAAGAAAAAATAAACAATGTTAAATCAAATCTCACAGAACATAAGATGGATTATGACATTGTGGAGGATATCAAAAGGGCAAGGGCAAACATCTCATTATTTTAAATGTGCAATGTGCTGCAACAGAAAGAAAAGCTATTGAAAGCACTTGAAGTATCAAAGGAGAGGCTGCCTACTAACAACCAGCCCCAGGAAGAAGAAATTGGTGAAGCAAGTATGGGAGGTAAGCCTAAAAGCAAGAATCCACCTTTTCTCCTCACTTTTGAAATTTTCAACCACAACGTACATAACTTCCTGGTAGACTCGGGGGCATCAGTCAACGTCATGCCACTGTCGGTCTACAAAAAGATAAATGGGAAACCTAAACCATCTACCCAGAGGGTCGTTCAGTTGGATAGAACGAACGTGAAAGTAATTGGGGAAATGGAGGATGTTCTTGTTTGCTTATCTTCAAATGATAAGGTATGTCAATTCATCGATATCGTGGTGGCTGACATACCAGAAGCCTATGGACTTGTTTTGAGCAGATATTGGTCGGCAAAGCTGAACATATATTTTTCCTCAGACTGGTCACATCTGTGGCTATCGTATAAAGGAAGCCCAAATCAAATTAAAGTTTTGAGGGAGCCCCACATGAAACACAATGTTACTCGATTCGAGGGTGAAAATGAACCACTGGATTTTGTTTTGGGAAACTACTTTATTGAGCTAGAACCAAGAGACTATCAAGCGGAAGAAGCCATCGATACATCAGACGCTCAACCTGATCTCCTTCGGTTTTCACAAGCTGATGAAATCGATTGTAAAATAGTAGACGTAGCAGTAGAAGTAGATGTTAATTCTTGCATAGTAGTTAGCGATTTTTGGACACTTTTCTTTGATGGTTCTAAAACTTTAGAAGGGTCGGGAGCCGGTTGTGTTCTGATTGACCCTAGGAAAAACAAACATTTTCTTGCATGTAGGTTAGAGTTTGAATGTACCAATAATACAACTGAATATGAAGCACTAGTTCAGGGAATAAGGAAAGCAATTGAATTTAAGGTAAAAAATCTTAAGGTGTTTGGGGAATCTAAAATAATTGTAAAGCAAATTCGAAATCAAATACATTGCATTTCTCCTCATTTAAAAGCTTATCAAAATGAAGTATGGGATTTACTTAAAGGTTTTAATGCATTTAACATTGTATCGATTCCAAGAATTAAGAATGCAGCAACTGACTTGTTGGCCACCTCAGCTATGAGGCTTGTGCCTTCTAATAATCGGTGCTCTGTTGAATTTCTTTTCAGGCCTTCAGTTCCAGACATGATAACCAATCTACGAGTGTTCGATGATGATCAACAGATTATAGAATGCTTGACAAATGACGAGACTTTCAAAGGGGCCATTATTGATGATGAAGAACATCAATTCGAGTTTAAATTCGATAACTTCATTCCTAAAGGAGTTAGGACTTTAGAACGAATGTTTGATTTAAACGATAAGTTTAGAACAACGAATGTGAAGACTCATAGCTCGTCTATACATTTCGAGTTGATTAATTTGGGAACTGAAATGGAGCCCAAATATGTGAGTTTGGGAAAATGTTGTTCCCCAGGTGAAAGGAATAAGTTTATCAATCTTTTCAAACAATACAAAGATTTTTTTGCCTGGACGTATGAAGATCTGAAGACATATGGCACCAATATTATCCAGCATGTTATCCCCATCAGATCTGAAATCAAACTGTATCAACAGCCTTTAAGGAAGATGCATCCAAAATTAGAACCTTTAATCCAGAGTGAAGTCAAGAAACTATTGGATGCTAGGATTATCTTCAAGGTTAGACACTCGGAATGGGTGTCAAATCTGGTTCCGATAAGGAAGAAATCCGAAGAAATTAGGCTATGTGTGGATTTCAGAAACTTAAATCGCACTTCAGATAAAGACAATTATCCTATTCCACCCATGGAGTAGATATTACAAATGGTTTTGGGTTCTGAACTATTCTCTTTATTAGATGGATTCTCAGGCTACAATAAAGTATTAGTAGCTGAAGAAGACAGACTTAAAACCACGTTCAGAACCAGGTGGGGAACTTTTGCTTACAGAAGGATGACCTTTGGACACATAAACACTGGAGAAAATTTCCAGAGGGCTATGGACATAGCTTTCCGTGGTTTGATTGGCCGCAGTGTTGTAGTACACCTCGATGACATCACAATATTTTCAAAGAAAAGAGAGGAACACGCATTTCATCTAAAGCATATTTTTGAACGTTGCCAAAAATATGGTATCTCACTAAACCCCAAGAAGTGTGTGTTTGCTATTACATAAGGTAAGTTGTTGGGTCACATGGTTTCTAAGAAGGGGATCTCCATAGATCCATAAAGGATCAAAGCCATTGAACAGATTCCCTTACCCCATAATAAAAAGGGCATGTAGTCATTTATGGGGACAATAAGCTTCGTGTGAAGGTTTGTGCCAGATTTTGCGCAAATTGTTAAACCTTTGTAGCAAATGGTAAAGCAAAGTGTACAATTCAAATGGATTGATGTGGAGAAGAACGTATTTAGTAGACTAAAGACAGTTGTCGCACATGTACCCTCCCTCAAAAGTCTATATTTTGAGAAAGATTTTATTTTGTACACTTTCGCATCTAATGATTCACTAGCAACTATGCTTACCCAGAAGGAAGATGGGGGAGATGAGTTCCCCATATCATTTATGAGCAATGGTCTGCAAAGGGCCAAATTGAATTACCCAGCTGTGGATAAAAAAGCTTACACAATGTTCAAAGCGGTGAAACAATTCAGGCCATACATACTAAAGAACCGGACAAAGGTAATCGTTCCACACCTAGCTGTGAGGTCTCCTTTTGTACAGAAGGAGTTAGGAGAAAGAAGAGGCAACTAGGTAACGGATCTACAGGAGTATGACCTTGAATTCAAGCCAGCTTCCATAGTTAAAGGGAAAGGATTGTGCAGACTGATGACTGAATGTAAAGACAATGAAGAACATGACCGGGAAGACAAAGCTGAGTTACATTTGATGGATGTATGTCCTCTTTTCACAGCTCCAGACTCCTGGTATTGATACCTTGTACATTACCTTCAGGAGGTATTGTTACCGGAGCATTGGAATTCTAAGCAAAGAAGAGAACTGCGTCTTAAATCAGCCTCATATCAAATTGTTGAAGGAATATTATTCAGAAAGAATTATGATGGATTTCTCCTTAGATGCTTAGAGAAAGAAGATACAAAAAATGTAATTATAGATTTACATGATGGGCCTGCTGGAGGACATTTCTGCGGAGATACTACAGCTCATAAAATTCTTCGAGCCGGATACTATTGGCCCACACTGTTCAAAGATGCACATGCCCATGTCAGAAAGTGCGACATCTGCCAAAGGTGTGGTGGAAGACAAGTTAAAGCAGCAGGACCATTAAAGCTTGTTATGATAACAGAACCTTTTGAGCAGTGGGGGATGGACATCATTAGAGAGATAAAGCCAAATTCTTCCTTGCAACAAAAATATATTCTGACGGCAACTGACTACTTCACTCGTTGGGTCGAATCCATTCCGTTGCGTAAAGTAAATGAAGATGTGGTCATGGACTTCTTGTAAGATCATATTATGACCAGGTTTGGAGTTCCAATTTCTTTAGTTTTTGATAATGCTACTTACTTTTCCTTGATTAGATTAACTACATTCGCTCATGAGAAAGGAATTAAGTTGCATTACTCTTCTAATTACTATCCACAGGGAAATGGCTTGGCTGAATCTACAAACAAGAATCTTATTAGGATTTTAAAAAAGACGGTGATAGAAAATCAGAGGAGTTGGCACTCAACATTACCAAATGCTCTTTGGGCTGATAGAGTCACCCCCAAGACTTCGTTAGGTGTGTCCCCATATACCCTTGTTTATGGAAAAGAGGCCATTCTACCCCCCAACATTAAGCTACCCTCTTCCATAATCGCCCAAGAATCCAGAGGATCAAATAATGAAGTCTTGCAAATGAGGATTGTAGAAGGAACAAGTCGATGAAGTCGACTTGAACGAAGACCGACTTAGTCGATCAGCCGACTAAGTCGATGGGACGACTTAGTCGATCAGTTGACTAAGTCGGTCGGCCGACTAACTAGAAAGATTAGGTCGGCTAACTAACAGTCGTGTCGGTTCACCGAACCGACAGGTAGTTAGTTTGTAACTGTTTGTAAATTGTATATATTAGGCTGTTGAGCCAAGCAAGAACTCAGTTCAGTTCTCTGCCTTGTATGAACTCATTGCATTAATATAATCTGTTATCCTATCTGTTCTTGTCTCTTGTGTCTGATTTATAGTTATGCTTTAGTATATATTATTGGTAACATTATGTGATCTGTGAGATTACAACATTGGTTATGTTGCCGGTAGTACATGTCTAAAATATATGCTCACATATGATACCAGAGCAGGAGATGAAGGACTGGTGGGACCGTAAAGTTGCGAACTACTTGCAAAATTACGCAAGAAGAAACAGATTAACAGTCGTTGAAGCCAAAGCAAGATTTTTCACAGAGACCCATGAAAAATTCGTCGAATCAGTGCCACAACTCCTGAAGCAGCTTCTGGATGAGAAATCTGGATGCAACGAAAGAAGAACAGTTGCTATCCAAACTAATCTGAGGAGGTCATACAAATTTGTCGGAGTGGTTGGAGAAAATCGCCGACGAATTCTGTGAGGAGCAAGCAGTCGAAGACAGGACGTCAGTGGAAACTGTCAAAGCGAAATTCTACATAGATTTCACCGAACAATTCTTGTGCTCCCTGCCGACCTTGCTGTTCAAATTCTTGATAGAGAACGGAGTAGGCCACATCGTCGAACCTAGACCACCACTATGCGAACAGCCACCAAACACCAATTGGGCGGACAAGCAAAGGAAGTGGGAGAAATTTATCCAAGAAAGGGAGTGGGAATACTTCCTAAGCAAGTGATTCGAACTATTCGGGATTTCTAAAAGCGTTGGGTAGGCTATGGGGGGGTAGTTGGTCCTGTTTCGGAGGTAGAGTATAGTGGATCCTAGTCAACCTAAAGAGGATAGTCGTCAACAGTAATGAAAAGTCGACCATAGAAGACCTAAAGAAAATAGTACTGTACGAAAGTATGTCAGACATCCAGAAACAAGAAAGGGACAAGAGACAACAGAGAAGGGAATCCAGACGCGAAAGAGCCGCAGGGGTGTGCAGAGAACAAAACCCTAGGGAGAACGACCGTGAAGAGAATCCACCAGAGTCGGGTCATGACCGATAGGAAGAGGGAATAGAACAAGAGGTGTCCCCTACAGAGGAAGAAGTGTGGATAGAGCAGCCAGAAGCTCTCCAAATAAAAGCTCCCGATGATGAAATAACCCTTTCCCCAACAAATCCACATACTAGAATCCAGACTATTGTCGAAGACGATCTACAACTATGAGCTGGTGACTATAGCATATGGAGTCGAATAGGTGACGAAACATACATGGGTCGACACCTTATCATACGTTGACCGCTCGAGGGAAACTGGGTGACATTTCAGGCAGTACCCTCCCTCCGAAGTATCCACTTGCTCTTACCGACACAGGAAGGAGCGCCCCCCCTACCAAGTACAACTTTAGAAGAAATCAAAGAATCAGAACTGTGCACACAAAATTGCAGTGGATCATCGACAGTAGAGATCCACAACAACCCACTGTATGTCAAAGAAGAATCGACCACCGACAGGAGCACGAGTTCCGTCGACCAAAACCTCGCAGGCCCGACTATATCAATAACCCCACCACTTTCACCACCACCCACACCTCCGACACCGCCGACTTCTGAGAGCAGTGAAAGTGATTCAAACATGGGTCATGGATCAGCTCACATTCCTCTCTATGAGGGGGATGAAGACCCCAGACGGCATTGGTTCGTCTACGAGTCGACCTGGGAAGCAAAATAGGTGATGGATGAAGATCGACAAATGGCTCAGTTTGCGGGAGCCTTACGGAAAAGGGCCCTGACCTGGTACATGAACTTTTCAGAAAGGAAACCCAGAGCGATGAAAGCTGAGATCAAGGCACAGTTCTTATCCTTCTTCAAAACCCCAGACGTTAAGCACCTAGCCGCCAAAAAGCTCAAAACAACACAGCAAAATCCAGGGGAGACAGTCCGCGACTACGACAAATGTTGGAAGGACCTATTAAGCCAACTAGATTATGCTATTGATGAACAACTCCTAATTCAATGGTTCCTTGCAGGATTATCACAGAAAGTACGTCGACATATTAGTCTGGAAATGTTCAAGACATATGAAGATGCGCTGACCAAAGCTCTACAGGTGGAAATGGACGAAGACATACTTGCGTATCCGATGGACCACAGATTAGAGGAACAACTCAAGAACGTGCAGAAGTCTTTGAAAGAGATAACCCTCAAAAATCAGGAAATCTGGTGTACCAACTGCTTGACGGCTGGTCATTCGAAAGATAATTGTCGACAGCAATATAGCCGACAAGATGTCCGCTTTGTACAAACCAAATTGTTTTGCGATATTTGCCAGGAACACGGCGATCATTCTACGAAATATTTTCCATTTAACATGAAGAATGGAAAATCTTCCTGGTGCTCCATCTATGAGACTAAAAGTCACAACACAGTCGACTGTCAGTTAAACCTGAAAAACAGATAGAACTATCAGGCGGTTTACCAAACGAATGCAGTAGCACAAAACAACGAGCAAAATAATCCCAATGACCAGAACGGGCAAAGATACGAAGGCCGACGATATGAGCGTCGGTACGACAATCGACGCCAAGGGTACGGAGGACGAGGGCGATTCGTCGGGAATCGCGACATACAACCGCGTCGATCCACCCAGTGCTTTATATGTCATAAAGAAGGGCACCGATACGCCGACTGTCCATACAAGGATAGGACTGATCTTAAATTCTGTAACCATTGTGGAGTAGGCGATCACTCTCTGGAGGATTGTCCTACCATGTTAGAGAAAATCAATAATAAGAAAAATGTTAATGTCTTTTCTTGTGTACAAAATCATGATGTATTAACTACGAAAAATCTGCATATTGTCACTCACCAAGGCACAAAAAACAGGCCCTTATAATCCTCAAATTAGTAAGATTCAAAACAAAAATGGTTATCTTGACCCTACGAAGGAGAAACAAACATATCACGAAGCCACACATTTATTCTAGGATATTGCACTCCAAGAAAGCATCGTTAACAGTCGACCCGATAGAATACATCAAATCATCCAACTGGTTCAAACCGACAAATCAGTCTCTCAGTTTATAGACTTATTGCATGAAATAAAACACACTAACCCTGAAAAGCAAACCAAAAATATCTACATCCTGAACCAAAAAGAAAAAAATGATGTCGACCCACTCGTCGACCTAGAAATCGAAGGGTATCACGTTCGACAAGTAGTGCTTGATTTCGGGTCTCAGGTAAACATCATGACCCGAGATACATGGGAAAAGATGGGAAGACCTCGACTCTATGAATCAAGAATCTACCTAAAACTCGCCGACCAAGGCCTCATTGAACCCATTGGGGTTTGGAAAGATGTCGACACGACCATCAAAGGAATCTCTACCAAGGTTGATTTCAAAATTATTGACCCAAAAGAAGGATCTAGCTCCTTCCTAGCACTAGTCGGTCGACCTTGGGGATGAAAGATGAAAGCATCCATATCCTTAGATAAAGAACGAATCAAACTAAAAGGAAATGGTCAAAAAGTCATTGTACCCATTAATCCATCCCAAGGACAACCTTGGACAGAACCGATTGATGAGGAAGTCGATGTCAGACAGGTTTACCAGATTCATAACAATACAGACTATACAGAGCCAAATATCTATGGGGAGCTTCACTTAGGTAACCAAGACTCAATTGGTTATAATTCAGATGCTGAATTATATGACTGGGAAATGGAAAATTATGAAACACAAGCAAGAGGGTGCTGGACCATACAAAAAGTATAGAAAAAACCCACCCGATAGTGCTTCATTGTATCCATTATCCCCAAAATCTTTGAAAATAAAGTCAGGGAACGACCTACCTTACAACCAACCAGCTTACACACTACACAAATACCCAGGATAAGGAGAGGGATTCCCCAGTCATGCACATTGAACAAGTATCTAAAAATATTGGAGAACATGGTAGACTTCAAAGCTTAGTGGAAACATTTACAGGTCAAACAGCTAGGTGGTGGGACACCCATCAGACAAAATTGCAGAGCTGGACATCTGCTTCCACTTTCTTTGTCGAATGGTTTGGTGGAAAAAAGTTAACCTAGGGAGCTCAAATACCTATCTTTATCCAAGGTCAAGACCCAGAAGCACACATCCATCTTTGTGAAAAGGAGTGGATAAGACTTGGATATAAAGATGAGAGAGCCTGGCCACATTTGTTCCCTTCCACCCTAGCCGACTTACCCAATAAATGGTATAAGATGGAAGAAGCTAGAGGTGAAACCTTATTTTGGCATGAACTTAAATAAAATTTTATTAAGGACTTCTAGTTCATACCTTAAAATGAAAAATTGGCTGGGACAGCACACCAAATCAAACAATTTCTCCAACCGACAGAAAAAAAAACCCTACCAAAACCATCGACAGATCAAGAACTGTAACAATATACAAACTGAATCTACATCACAGTCGACACGTTTACACTTAGAAAATGAACACACCGAAGGCAAGAGCTTCAGATGGAATACCGACCACATTGAAACAACCAAACCGATCTACTCCATCTTGAAAGTCGAGACCACCGACAAACTAGATCTTGATAGAATGACTGCAGCCAACTTCCCTGCTACATTCTCACAGTTCAAAGAAGGAAGTCGGCCGATCAATGAAGCTAAAGCACTAGAGTGGCTAGATGCCAAAGTGAAAACTAAGGAGGTCAACATTTCAAATGACGACCGACCAAAAATAGCCAATATTGGTGACTACTAGAATGAACAGCAGACCACCGAAATAGTGAACTTACTTAGAGAATTCCAGGATGTCTTTGCAAGGGACTATAAAGACTTAAAAGGCTTGGTACAAGAGATGGGAGAAATGAAAATAGACACTAAACCTGATGTCCGACCTGTCAAGAAAAGACCTTATAAACTAGCTCACAAGTACAAGGAGATAGTTAAAAAGGAAATTGATAACATGTTAGCAGCAGGGATCATTTACCCCATTGACCAGTCTGAATGGGCAAGTCCAATGGTCATCCAGGCCAAGAAACATGACCCGACAAGGTTAAGAATTTGTGTCGACTTTAGAGAGCTCAACAAAGTAACATTAACAGATCCATTCCCAACCCCCTATGCTAATGAAATCTTGCATGAAGTTGCAGGCCATGAATGCTATTCATTCACAGATGGATTCTCAGGGTATAACCAAGTACCAATAGCAAAAGAAGATCATAAGAAGACAACATTTGTCTGTGAATTTGGCTCTTTTGCTTACCGAGTTATGCCTTTTGGGTTAAAGAATGCACCTGCAGTGTTTTCCCGAATTGTTGTCAAGACCTTCCAAGAATATATCTATAAGACCATGGTAGTATACTTCGACGATTGGAGTCTATACTCCACCTTATAAGATCACTGCGCATGGCTCCGACTCATGCTAGAGAGATGTCGACAAATTCAACTCTCCCTGAACATCAAGAAGTGTATCTTTATGACTCCTATAGGAATACTCCTAGGGAATATTGTCTGTAAGGATGGTATCAAAGTCGATTTTGCCAAGATTAAAATCATCCTTGACCTGAAACCACCAATAAACCCTAAACAAGTTCGGGTGCTACTTGGCCATACAGGCTATTATAGGAAATTTATAAGACACTATTCAGACATGACCTACCCTCTAGAAGAATTATTAAAAGAAGACCAAGAATTTAAATGGACAGAGGAATGCCAAATCTCCTTCGACAAACTAAAAAGAAAACTGGTCGAGGCCCCCATACTCAAATTTCCAAACTGGTCGACCAAATTTCATGTGCATATCGATGCATTAGGAATCGCAATTGGAGCAATCCTGACTCAACCAAGGGATGACGGGATGGATTACCCTATAGTTTACAGCAGTCGAAAATTAAATAAGGCTGAAAAGAACTATTCGACAACTGAAAGAGAAGCCCTAGGTATGGTCTTTGCCCTCCAAAAGTATCGACATTACCTATTGGCCAACCCCTTCACATTTTATACCGACCATCAAGCCTTGAAGTATCTTGTTGATAAAACCCTTCATCATGGAAGAATTTTTCGATGGCTACTCCTTTTTCAAGAATTTGAGTTTGAAGTCGTTGTCCGACCAGGAAAGCTAAATGTCGGGCCCGACCATCTATCCCACATAGATACAGGGGAGGAACCGACCGGAGTCGATGACGACTTGCCGGATGCACATCTATTTCGCATAGAAGCAGTCCCCGAAGAACTAGAAGAAATATCTCAGTTCCTAGAGACAGGTCAGGCACCAGAAGGTCTGAACACCAAGAAAAAACAAATCTTAGCTATGAAGGCTGCACCCTACAGCCTCATCAATGGATTTTTGTACAAAATAGGGTTAGACGACATTCTCAGGAGGTGTGTACTCGACCATGAACGAGACCAAATCATGCATGAAGCACACTATAGACCAGCAGGAGGACACTTTCAAGCCGATACAACTGCAAGAAAAATCCAACAATTAGGATTATGGTGGCTAACAATCCACAAAGATTGCAAAAAATTCATTAGTCGATGTGATAGATGTCAATGACTTGGTCGACCTCTGCCGAGCACAGAAATGCCCTTGATATCTGTAAACCCTAGTCTCACATTCAAAATCTGGGCCATCGACTTCATAAGACCATTTCCTATCCTAGCCAAAAGATCAGGAGCAAAATATATTATCAAGGCATTGGAATATGTCACTAAATGGGCAGAAGCCGAACCCGTCGATACATGTTCTAGTGAGGTAGCCACTAAGTTTATCTATGAAAACATTATCACTAGATTCGGATGCCCACTCACATTGATCAGTGACCAAGGATCACACTTTATCAACAAAACCATCAAAAATTTGACCGACCAGTTTCACATCGACCACCGACGAAGCACCGCATATCACCCTCAGTCGAACGGCGCGATCGAAGCTTTCAACAAAACATTGAAAAAAGGGTTAACCAAAATATGCAGTACCGACAAAGATGACTGGGATGAGAAAATCCTTGCAGTCCTCTGGGCATACAGGACAGCATATAAACGGTCGACCGACCAAACCCCCTTTCGACTAGTCTACGGGCAAGAAGCAGTCGTCCCCCTACACTTTCGACAGCAGACACCTCTTATCGCACAACTACTACATGTCGATGTCGAACAGGAAAGAAATGACCGACTATTCCAACTTAGTAAGCTAGAAGAACATAGACTCATGGCTATCCAACACCAGGAAATTCACAAACAACAACAGAAAGCATGGCACGACCGTAACATCAAAAACAAAAACCTGTCGGTCGGCAACCTTGCTTTACTTTATAACTGTCGAGTCAAAGGAAAACCCAAGAAACTACATACAGAATGGATGGGACCTTACATTGTCGACGAAATACACCCCAATGGCTCGGTCCGACTAAAGACATTACAAGGCCTAGTATTTCGGAAGCTTGTTAATGGAGCCTGACTTAAACGTTACAAAGCCTAAAAAAAAACAAAAAACAAAAAACAAAAAAAAACCCATAAAATGGCCTTAACCGTCAATCAAAACCCATAAAAAGCTAAAAATGTCCAAAACAAAACAATACAATACAATCAAACACAACAAACATGACAGCAACTCACTACTTCGATAACCGACATCATCCTCTTCGACCATCCTCATCGACCAGTCCGAACGACCATTTTCACCTCCGACACCGACCGACGACCTCAAGAGTCCCACCACGCATTGATGGCCTCAAGCGCCGTACACATTCCACCATTAAGTCCCATTCGAGTATTACAGCCGGACTGTTCATTCTGCCATTAATACGTCCATCCCCGCACGCAAAAACACCCGCGCCTATAAATACAAGACAGTCGAAGGTTCATCCACCACACCATTTACCCACAGAGCACCCGCAATCTCAGTTGACTAAAAACCAAGAACCTTGTAACACCTTTGACCAACCCAACACAATGGCACCCAAACTGACCCGAGCAGTGGCTAAGGCAAGAGAGCTGCAGGCAGAGGACACACCCTTGGTCCGCCGATTAAAGAACATTAAAAACGCTAAAGTCCAAGATGGCCAATGGTAGAAACTATGGACAGAAATCCAAGAATGGGCCTATGTCGACAAAAATATGACCTAGGCCGCTGAGAAAATCCAGAAGAGCACCATCTTCAACTACCCTAACGCACCACTGATGGCAAGCTTTGGTGGGACAAAAGAAGCAGCAGTCAAATTCATTATTAGCCGGTACCACAACGGTCGATTCTACTTCGACAAGCCGATTGACATTACCGGGGATGTTATCTCACGACTTACTGATCTGTCCAACCAAGGAATCCCTGTACCAATTGGGATTAAGGAAGGGTTAGTCCAAGAGCTTACAGGCTCGCCGTCGGGAAAGAATTCCAAGGGGTTGATGATTGGACAGATCGCGACATGAACACCACAAATGGTGGCTAAAATCATTGCAATCACCCTTACATTAGTCGGTCGAGGCAACGACCTCAAACTGGATATGCTAGAGGCTGTTGACACAATTGCGACCGACGGTCGGATCTACCGATGGGGAGACTATGTTGCCGACATGGTCAAAACCGTCTGCGAAAGATGCCAAGAGACAGGAGGTATGATCAAGTTCCCCTCTCTTATTCTCTGGATTTTCATGTATCATATCTGTCCAGAAGGCAATCCAGTATTCCGGGAGCCGACCAGGTTCGAGATGGCTCGATTTAAACCCTTCTCACAAAAAGGAACCCTGCATGAGCTGGCACAGGGGAAAGTCTTCTTGGAAAACTGGTTTCAACAGTTGAAGGTTCGCATGACGAGGTGGAGGGTGCCCCAGAACATCCGATGAAACCTCCCTACAGACACCCATATACAGTTAGAGCTTGATCACACGTCGGTCTGGTACATGCAAGGTCAGAACCCCAAATCCCAGGACCTCGACTGCTATCCGACGGTCGATCAGATTTTCTGGGAGTTGACCCGATAGGCTCAGACAAGAATACAAATACCCAAGGCTTCCAAACAGGTCGACTTCTCCATTACAGAGCCACTTATCGACCAGGAAAAAGAGGAAGACTACGAGCTTAACCTCTACATCAGCACATTTGTGTCGGAGGACACCCCGGCCGAACCCACTAGTCAGGTACACATCACTGTCAAACCTCCGATTGCAAAGGTAGTTGACCCATAGCCGACAGAACAACAACAACCAACAGTACAACCACAGCAACAAACAACCCCTCTGGCTCCAGCAACTGTCGACCCAAGTCAAATACCGACAGGTGAAGTTGAGGACGTCGACCCGAAATATGCTTTATCCAAAAGCATTAAGAAGCTGGCCAAGGAGATAGTTGTTGCCCGAAAGAGAATCAAGGCCCAAAAACTACAACAAGGCAAGGGTAAGTGCAAGCTTATTCTTGCTGACTCGTCCGACGATGAGGAGGAGCTAGTAGCCGTGGCCGTCGACATTGTCGAGGACGCCGCTGCAAATAAAGTATTAGTTGAAACTCAGTTTCAATGGTATCTGGACGCAGGAGCTCCAGAGGGTCGACCAAAGAAAGAAAAAATGACATCGACGCCTGAAAACGTTGTCGACCTTGAGTCGGCCCCTCCACCCCCATCCCCGACACCCGTAGTCAAGGAGCAAGCATCAGTACAACAGTCGGTCAGTCCCCACAACGTATATCAAAGAAAAATCTCGGAGACAGTCAAAGCCAAGGTCGACCTGTACGCTGAGCTTAAAGCTTTCTTTGCGACGCTGCCTGCACTGTTTCAGTCGGCCCACAAAATACAAACAACAGCTCCTCTCTATGCAAGCAAAAATCCCTATGAAAACGTTACGACAACATTCACCCGAAACCAACAAGGCGACGTAATTGGAGCATCACAGTCTATCACGGAGCCAATCAACCCCGACGCCTAGGACGACCTACCCACTACACCTTCGGAAGTAGGTATCTCTTCCGACGGAAGCCCACAACACACTTCAGCCAACCCATCTATCCCTGTTCATTCCCCCACCCCACCGCCACCACCACCGCCACCTCCTCCACCACCACCATACTCATAGCTAGACCTGCCACGACCACCTACATCTCCACAGCCAGAAGTGGTCATACCACCCCCCCAATTAGATAAACCCTCGAATTCCATACCGCCAACCATAGACCCACCCTCCACCGCTGCATATACACATGAGAAAGTGACCGACACACAAAAGAAGAAGAAATACCATCATCCACGGACGTCCAGCCTACAGATCAGCTTAAGGGATGCCCACTCATTGACCGACACTGAGGTTGGCCAACTCCTCAAAACCGTGGCCAAAGAAGAAAAGCTAAGGACGACTCAAAAAAATAAAGAGCTTACAGCCAAAAATGCAGAAGAAGTCGAGTTTCTCGGCAAATGCAGAGCTCTAGCACAGACCGTGATACCAGGCCTTGTCGAAGTCGACACAGATTGACCACTTAAAATAGCATACTAGCTCTTCAAGACTATGGTATCGACCGTCCAGGCCCGGATGCAAGAGACTAAGGAAGAACAAAAGGAGGAAACTGCTCGACTGCTCCTAGCACAGCACACTGCCTTCTCAGAGGCCTACAAGGTGCTCCAGGACCACATGGAGGAATCTGTCGTCACAGAAGAAGTCTTACGTGACTGGCCTACTCATTATGGGTAGGTCTATCAGCAGACAAGGCAGACGCGACAAGGAATTCAGGCTCTGGAGGGCAGGAAAACGACGGAGGCAGCACTCAGACAGACCATAGCGGAACAGATCGTGCTGGAGACCAACAAGCTGCAGCAGCTGGAACGAGCAGCTCATCAGTGGGTGCAACAGGCTCTTCCAAACCTAGAAAAGGTCGATGTCATCTGCCCCCAGATGAAACGACTCATTGACGCAGTAGAAGAGCAGAACCAAGATTTAGGCCCCAATATGGAGAAAATCGCAGAAATCCCCATTTCAGAAAAGATGTCAGTCCTATCAAATTTAACAACATTAACGATCGACATCCAAAAAGCTTTACAAATTTGGATGGATTTTCAGCATCACCTCACCATCACAGCTCCGGCCATTGTCGAAGTCTGCGTCCAGAAGAGACCGACCATCCATCTGCACAGTCCACACCAATAGCATGGTCCAATGGTTCGACATAACTTCAATTTTTGTACCTCCCTGTTTCTTCGGGACAAAGAAATGTTTTGTTTGTGGGGGAGATGTAGAAGCAGCAAGTCGACGAAGTCGACTTGAACAAAGAATGACTTAGTCGATCAGCCGACTAAGTCGATGGGATGACTTAGTCGATCAGCCAACTAAGTCGGTCAGCCGACTAACTAGAAAGATTAGGTTGGCTAACTAACAGTCGTGTCGGTTCACCGAACCGACAGGTAATTATTTTGTAACTGTTTGTAAATTGTATATATTAGGGTGTTGAGCCAAGCAAGAACTCAGTTCAGTTCTCTGCCTTGTATGAACTCATTGCATTAATATAATCTGTTATCCTATCTGTTCTTGTCTCTTGTGTCTGAGTTATAGTTATGTTTTAGTATATATTATTGGTAACATTATGTGATCTGTGAGATTACAACAAGGATACATAATCTTTTGAAGGCAGAAGAGTCTAGAGCCAAGGCCAGAGAACGTTTTAAACAACAACAAGAAGTAGTAAAGAGATGGTTTGATAAACAAAAAGCTGGAACAAAAGAATTTGAGGTGGGAGACTTGGTTCTCAAGTGGGATCATCCCCATGATGAGAAAGGAAAACACATGAAATTCCAACAGCTATGGTTAGGCCTTTTCTAGATTGTGGCAAAGCTTGGCCCCTCAACCTATAAATTGCAGGATCTATAGGGGTGGGAAGAGAACTTACCAGTAAATGGTTTAGTTCTCAAACCTTATTTTTCCTGAGTTTTGTTTTGTTCTTTTATCTTGTACATAATTATTTTGATTTGGTTGTTTATTTTGATTTGTTTTATTTCTGTTTTGTTGTAGTTTAGATCTTGACTGATTTCAATAAGCAAGAGGAAAACTTTTGGTTGCATGGAGAGTATCAAAATTCTGGAGTAATTAAAGTCCTTTAGTGTAAGACTGTGTACTATTGTTTTATCTGAAAGAATTTCTTCTAGTTTAGCAGTTTTCCTGAATGGCTATGAACATATTGAAGTCCTACTTAATCCTTGTAAAATAAACTAGGATCAAAAGGTGTGGAATACTATTTTAAGGCTCCATCCATCTCACATTTAAAATGTCCTAGGGAGTGACAACAAAAGACCAACGGAAAGGAAGCAAGGTAAATAGTATATTATATATAAATGATCCCATGTCAAGAATTAAATGCCAAAAGGCAGATAAGAGTAAAAAACTCCTATAAAAGCATTATATATCGAAACAAAGTATTGAACCATATAAGTACCAAATTGCCAAAGTTCTTCTCTGTCCGCGAGCTGAAAGTTAAATACATCTCTCACACAAAAGGACACTATGGATAGAAGAGCCTGAATACAAAAAATTCAGAAAGAAAGAAGGGCATGTAGGAGGACTCACAAAGGACAAAAGTCCAAAAGCACAAAAGTGCAAAATGACATGGGAATGAGGAACACATGAATATTTCTGTTTACCATATGTTATAATCTTGTGGTGTCCAAGCTGGAAGCTACCTGAAGAAAGAGGTAATAAATGAAACTTATCTTCCTGGCCTCAAAAGAGTTATATTGACTTGGAAATCTTGGCTTCCTTTCTCCTAAATTGGACTATCATTAATGATTAAAAGTACATATATTCGCCATTTGGGAAATCCAGACATCTAGAAGAATTCAACATGTTGGTTCTATTATTAAAATAGTCTGATACTTAAGAAATAAATTTTCCAAAGATCTAGGTTCACCAAGTAGTCGCCAATTGTTGCAGCTGCAACTGTTTTCCCAAAAAATTTGAAATTTTGGACCCTCCTCTTAACTTTTATCTTGCCTAAAATTTTCTGGACCCATGAACTCTGTTTTTGTTTCCCCTCTGCTACATGTTTGGGTTGTTTTGAGGTCAACGGTTTTCATGCTTTTCGGAAGATTGCTTATGTCTGAAACTGTTTGAGCTGTGGAATTTGAAGATTGGATTTCAGATGTTTCCCGTTTGATCTGCGATTTCTTTCTTTGCTATCGAAATTTTATTTCATTGTTTTCACCGCTGTTTTGGAGGTGATGCAATATTTTTTGCCGCTACTCGGTCGAAAGTCTATTGGAACTTAACGTTTTAGTTTGGTCGTTTAGAAGTCATTTAGCCATGCATCGGAGCCATTCTTCCCTTCGGGGCCGCCATTGCGGAAGCTGAACGATGATTTTTCTGACGGATAGCTTTGATTTTCCGATGTTGTGATGTTATTATTTCGACTTACTTTGTGTTGTCAGAGGTTGGATGAAGCTTGAGTCAGTGGTTTTTTGACCTTTATGAAGCCGATGTTTGGAGATAAAACAAGATTTTTTGACCACTGTACAACTTTAAGTTTTCCAAGCACTTAACGTTTTCACGTTTTTTCTGCACCATATCGGAAGGTTTTATAACTTTGATCGCTGGTGGTAGTCTGATTGCCTTCTGCCATTACAGCTCCCGAGTAAACTAAGTGTCCGCCATTATAACTACTCCGCTCGCCGATGTTTTGTGTTGGTTTTTGCCGATATGTTTTTATTTGCTGCGGAGTCTGTAGTCTTTCCATCTTCCGCCATTGCGGCTGCATATTTCTCTAACCTCTTGATGTTATGTCGCCCTATTCGCCGACAAGGAGTTCCCGCCCGATGCTTTAGTGTTTAATTTTTTGAACGTCGATAGGCTTAATGGTTCTATGGAACTCATTGTCCATCTGAAGCCCTCTGTTGCGGATGTTATTTAAACTATCCTCCCAATGTTTTAATGGTTCAAGCTGATAATAAGGTTTTTCCTACCTTTTGTGAGTTTTTAGCCTTTCTATGGGCGGCGGCGGTTTCTGATTCATGTTAAGGGTTTTGCAACAAAAGCATAGTACAGGGCCTCATTTGATGATCAGTTTTATTGTTAGTGTGGTTTAAGTTTGTTGAAAAGATGCAGTCCTAACTAATGTTGAATTTTTGTTTAACTGCAGGCGGATTTAGAATATTCTTCAGACTCTTGCTGCAAAGACGACGTAGCTGGAAGACAGAGCAGAAGAAAGTTGGCTGAAAAGTGATAGGCAGAGATATTCTAAGATCAACAAAATCTTTAAAGGGACAAATAAAGACAAAACAAAATCATTAGCAACAGGGGCCAGGCTTTGAAAGGTCCCGTTTTATGAAGTACTCATAAATCTTAAATCCGAAATGTAACGTATTGCCTAAATCATGAACACTCACAAACAGACAAAATGGTGAGATTAAACAGTTTTGGGGAGCCCAAGAGTCATTCATCAGCAGCCCAACAGTTTGGTTCTTTTTGTATAAATATAGAATATTTAGATAAGAAGAAGGACTTTTTCCTAGTTAGATTGGAAGACATATTGTAAGAAGAACTATTTCCTTTTGCAATAGATAATTACAGTTTGCCTGTTGGAGAAATCTTGGTGGAATGTTCAAATGTTATGCTATGGATTTGTTGAAGAGGAACTATTTCGTTTTTAGCTTTGTATCCATTAACTGTGAGATCGTTCCAACTCTTTGAACCTATGTTCTTGTATGAATGATCTCTGGTTTATTTTTATGAAAATTTCCACTATGAGTAATGAATGTTGTTCATAAACAATTGGCTATCTGGTTGTTCAAATATCTTTAAATGTTCATGTGTTTTGAAAGAAGTATCAGCTATCTGTGATTTTTCATAATGCATGCACAAAATACATTACTCATTAGAAGTGATAATCTTGCTCCCTAGGGATAGGTTAGGTAGTTAGTTTTAATTTATTGCTGTGTGTGTGATTTAGATGCAAGAGAGTCAAAGATGAGAGGTAAGAACCTGCGCATCACATTTTGAACACTCCTTGCATTCTCAATCGACCTGCATTTAAATAGGCACTTGCATATCATACTTAAAGTCAAAAATACAAAAATATACATGGTGTACCGGGCCGCAACTGGTAAAACCTTTTATTTTTGTTACTTGACCTATGTTAGTCGGATCGCAAACCGGACGGATTCCCTACACCAAACAGTCATGGGCTATTTGGGAACATTGACTGGGGAAAATCCCTTGCTGTTGTTGCCTGTGAATTTCCAGGCCTCAACAGAAGGGTCGGGGCCTATGAAGATTTAGGTTGTTAAGGGACGTAGATCTACGGTTGGAGATCATTTCACGGAACAAAGATGCAAGGCATGTAAGAGTGTGAAAAAGTATAAAGAGAATCAGGCACATGAACCCACGACATTATTTTATTCTCAGGGGCATCGGAAAGCAAAATCCGGAACAGTACAGGAGTGGCCAACACATACGATGACCTTTGGCCACTTGTCAAAAACTACCAGATAAGCCTTTGTCCTTCCTACCACCTTAAGAATGGATCAATCTGAAAGTATTGAAGTTCAAATCCTGGAGGGTTCGAAGGTAGAATAATCCTTTGAAGATAGGGATTTATAAGTGTTCGACACCCTTATGCTACACAAACCTGTTAGTGATGTTAAGGAGAAGCTGAGGCTGCTTAGAGAATAATGCACTAATATCCATAACCTACACCAGCCCTTTTTCCATTTGTTCGCAACCAAGCAAACCCCAAGTTTCCCTGAATTCGTTTCCTGGCGCGTCGATAAATACTCTATCTCTGAGAGAGTAATTATGGATGTTACTAGTTCTACAGTCCTATTCTCGGTTAGTTCATTAGCTATTATAAATGACCTATCAATTCCTGACGAGTTTTCCCTAAAAGCTCAAAAATACTTAGAAGAGTCCATACTGCATTACTTCAAAGAGTCCTCGGTAGAGAGGAAGCAAGGATTCTTCAAGAAATGTCTCAAACCAGATGCTAGTCTACCTGACCAACCGTTTCCCCTCGATTCCAACATGTTCAATGAAGAAACACAGTGTGGTATTATGTTGTTAAGTCAATTCCTAGGTCTGGACACCGATAAATACATCACCGAACCTCTCATCAGTTTTCTTTTTGTCTTGAGCATCTGCCCGATCGAGTCAAATGATCCAGGTCATGCCTCACAAGTGTCATGTCTTAAATTCGATGAGTTTCTCACTAAGAACATCCATTCTCAATTAGTGATCCATTCTCAGTTAGTGAATTTTAGTAGAACCAAAACCTTTAGGTTCCAGTCCTACTTGTTGAAGATGTTTCTTTCCCATAATGAAGAAAACTTATTGTTACCCGAGATGGTGCTAACCAAAGAAATGAGTAGAGACTACACAATATTCATGAACTTGATTATGGTGGAAATATACAATGTTATGTTCTAGAAGAGGCTTCCCAGAGTATATCCTGAAATGAGGGCTACCTTGCAGCCCTCCACAGAGAACAGGATGGGCGGCTGGTTTTTTTTCGAGAATGGAACAGTCATCAGGTTGTATGGTTTCACCCAACCCCCATATTTGTTGTCCGCCTTCCTTAACCTAGGGTTTTCTTTTTGGAGTTCATCAGGAAGAAGCTAATGGTAGAAACCAAACATTTCTTGAAGTACAAAAATTCCACTGACATCAAGTACCCCTAGACTGTGGGCCCTTTTACTATTAAGAACAAGAATGCTTTGGTCAAGGTTGAAAATTTGCAAAAGGAAATGGAGTTTCCTATAGAGCCTGCAGTTGAGTATGACCCTTATCATGTTGTCTCAAACAAAAGGAGAGTTGTCAAGAGAAAACCCTTTAAACACGAGGAGGTGATTGGGTTAGCAGAGGCTACCAATTGGGATGATTACCCCAAGGGAGATCCCAAGGATGCTGACATGGATGAAGATTTCAACTTATCTGTGACTCGACATCACATCATTGATGCCTGATGTTTTGAATATGGTTGCAACAACGATGAAAGTTACTCCCCTATCCAGTTAATATGAGAAAAAAAGTAAATGAGAGGGTTCAAACCCCATGGACATTGAAGATGAGGATAACGCCAGGTCCACAAAGAGGCAGAATATTGAAACAGAAGGACAGGGTCCAAAATACAACAGAGGACAAAGGGGAGCAAGAGAATACAACAACCAGAACTACCTTGAAAATCAAGGAATATTCCTTTGTTGACACCCACACTGGTTCCTTGTCCCAATTCAGGGATAAGATGGAGACGTTGGATAAATACAAGTAAACCAAGGATACAACTGTAGGATAAACTCTAAAGCTATGTATGGAGGTGAGGAATATTTCCAATCAAGATGTGTCACTCATCGCTATGAGGGAGCAAACAGACAACAAGCTTGCTGAGATAGGAATAAACCTAGAGAATGTCCCCATCCGAGATTTGAACCATTTGCAAAAAAAAACAGGGGACATCTTGTTCACGGACTTGCTGATAACCACCCTAAATTTATCTAAGATGGAATCCACCAAAATAAAGATTGAGAATCATCTAAGACAAGAAAGGGTGGAGAATCGGGCATTCCAGGCACAAATAAAAAAGCTACAGGAAGACCTTCTAGCCGCTGGAGGACAAGCAGACAAGGGAGAAGGAATCAAGAAGTTGTTGGAAGAGAAGGAGAAATCCATCCAATAGTTAAAGAAGAAGCTAAACATTCCTGCTACTTAGTTATTAGAAGGGACAGAACTGGCTGAGATAGAAGAGGAAAAATAAAATATGAAGAATGAATTATTGGACTGCAAAGCAAAGTTATTAAAATTCACTGACAAAGAAAAACAATGGCAGAAGGACATGGATTTGGCAATGGAAAGTGAGTAGATATTGAAAGAAAAACATGATGAAATAGAGAGGAAACTACAGGAGAGAGAGAAGGAACTGGAAGACAGGATGGTAACCCCTGTGGCTCAATTGGGTGAAAATACCATAGTATAGGCTATGTCCTAGGTCAGTTTAAAGAACGCAGAATTGACTGGGTTGATACATTAGAACAAGGTCCCAAAGGAAATGGGGGTGCAAAAAGAGGAGGAAAGGAAAGGCTGGGAGACTAAGTCCCAAGCCTGGGAGGCCAAATCCCAAGATTTGGAGGCCAAATGTCGAGAGCTAAAGGAAAATAATGACAAATTGACCAAACAGGTGATAGGCCAATTACAGGTTCAGGGGGAAAATCACGTAATTTTGGATGCTATTATTGAGGAAGCAAACAAGTTCAAGCCCTACTTGGACTATATTTTAGACAAATAAATAGTGATTTACTCATCCAAGCAGGTTATGATAGTGGTGAGGGACAATCTATATAAGAAACCAATCGAGTATGCCAACAATGCTATCGACTTCAACCGTCTGTCTGAGGATGATCTAAAGAAAGCGAATATTAAAGATAGAATCCCTATCATGATGTAGGCAAGGAAAGTGATAAACAAATATCACCACCTGGATATAGTCCAGGAAAAGGTTGACATTTTTGCTCACCAAGTGGAACGATTCATTGAATATTTTGATCCCCTGTTCAAGAAAGGGATCCCCTTCTTCTGGTGAGAGGGGGGTTCCATGCTGACTAAGGATACATACCATGAAAAGTTGATTTCCCATAGACAATACTACTTGAACGTTTCTGATATGACTCAGTCATTGACGGGTAGCATAATCGTAGACAAACTGGCAAATGAATTTGAAATCTTGTTCACTTCAAAGAAGCATGTGCCCAGCTACAAATTTTTTCCTACCAGGACTAGTTTGAGCTACGCATATTAGCGAAGGAAATTTATATGGTGGAACTACCATCTTTGGATTAGTGGAATATGATCTAGAGGTTCGAGAGGACTAGGTGTCTACTACATGCCCCACCAGGAGGAGAAACAAGACAATCCAGGTTTTCTCAAAGCCACTAGGAGTTATCCAAGTCATCACTATCACGACAAGAGAACTCAATCCCCGACCATCACATTACCGGTTTTTTCGAGCACACACAATATTCCTTATTGCCCATTTTATAAATAACATGGTGCCTATGCCACGTCATCGATGTCAGAATGTACTATACCAATTTGGGGATGATTCCCCAATTTTGTAAACCTAATTAGGATCTGTTTCGAGGTGGGTTTCGGGAGCCCTTACATTATAAATATAGCCTCCTAAGAGGAGAATAGGGGTTGGATTTACTTTCATATTTTTGAGGCCTCAGGATCGGAATTATGTCTCTACAAACATTTTTGGAGTATTAATGAAAATGCTTATCTGCGGTTATGATATTCATCACGACGTCTGTATTTAGTTTGTGTTCTCTGTTTATGCCATTTTCATATGTGTTATTTTCTGCAAAAAATATTTCTAGTTGTACGAGAAGAATTTGTTTCATTAAGCGCTCTTCCCATCAGATGTAGCATTCGTTATGTGTTTGTTATCATGGTTATGGAATTCATCCATGTTTAGATGCTCCATCTCTTCTATTTCCCTCATTATGTTATTATGCTAAAGGTGTTGCAAGGGATTCATCTATTAATGGGTGCCCCTTGTCATATTGGGCTTTCCTCCCTTTCTCCTACCATTGCTTAAAGATATTTAACTGAATGATGCACTCACTTTTCCTCATAATATAGAAGACAAATTCATTATTCATCATCTGCTATAATGTCCTTGAATTTTTTTGGACTGTGACTCCATCGCCTAATGGTTTTTGTTAGTTTTTCATCTTTCGATCTAGCATTATGATCTTAGGATCTTTAACTAAGAGAATAATATGCATAGCAATAAAACACAAGAGACAAGAGACACAAAGAAATTTTCCTCGGGGAAACCATAAAGGAGAAAACCACACAAATTCCTCAGATATAGAATCAACACCAAAAGTAAAACCCGAAAACATAAATATGATCTCCCGACAGTAGCAATCTCTCTCTTGTCCCAGTAACTTGTCCTCTCACTCATGCGCTCCAATGAGTGAGTGTGTGTGTGATAAATAGAGAGGCTCACTCTCTATTTATATTCTGTTGTTCACTTGAAACCCACTCCAACATGTCAGCCTCACTTAACAATTACTTACTAGAGCTGACATCTCTAGGAGTGTCTAATAACCCTAGTGCCCCACAATTTGTGGGGACTTTACCTCCTCCGACCAATAAGGAGGTTTATCCTTAACATAATGGTGGGGAATATTTCACTAAATTACAATGACTCACCTAGGGTCGACTTCAATAGGATAGTATAATAACCCTAGAGCCCCACAACTGTGGGGACTTTAACCCTTGACCAATAGGAGGGTTACCCACAATGACTTGACATGAATTTCACATTATAGAAACTTCTTGATTCGAACATTAGGTCATGACATGAATCAAGTACATCCCGAAATAAACATCGAGTTACAATAGATAGCAAATTCAAGTGAATACATTTCGGAGTTACAATTACATCAACACTCCCTCTTAATTAGGAAGGTAATCTCTCGACACAATTTTCATCACTGGTTTTATTCTCTGAATCATCTCATCATCTGTATCTTCAAGTCATCTTCATCTTCAATTCATCTTCATCTTCAAGTCATCTTCATCTTTGGATCTGGATCATCATTCAATCTGGATCATCACGGGTCATCATCACTGGATTTGGATCATCACTGAACATCATCACTGGATCTGGATCATCACTCGATCTGGATCATCACTGGACATCATCACTAGATATGGATCATCACTAGACATCATCACTCGATCTGGATCATCACTGCTGAATCATCATCACTGCATCTAGATCCTCACTCGATATGGATCAGTACCACGGGTGCTATCTCATGATTCTTCTCGTCACAGGAAGTTATACAGAGCCAGCCTTCTTTCATGCTGGTTGTAGGCCTAGCCATCATGTAGGTCTTCTTCAGTGCTTATATCTAACCTACTCGTCAGAATGGCTCGCCCAGCACTTACATTTGACCTACTCATTAGAAAGGCACACTCAATACTTACATCTGACCTAATCGTCAGAAAGGCATGCCCAACACTCACATCTGATCATATAGGATCAATCCTATAATCACATCAGAAAGGCCCAACACTCACATTCACCAGCATGATAGGACATCACTATCATCTGTGAAATGGATTCAACACTTACATTTGACCTAGTAGGAACCAAATTCTACACCCTCGTCAGAAATGCATGCACTCACATTTGACCTGGTAGGAACCAAATCCTACACCCTTGCCAGAATGGCCCCTAGTCCTAGACTGAGCTACTTGGTAACTGACCAGGTGCCTCCATTCTCCCAGAGAATGGAATTTTCCCTTATATCTGACCTGGTAGGAAGCAAATCCTACACCCTTTCCAGAATGGCCTGCACTCACATCTGACCTAGTAGGAACCAAATCCTACACCCTCGCCAGAATGGCCCCCAGTCCTAGACTAAGCTACCTGGTAATGGACCAAGTGCCTCCACTCTCCCGGAGAGTGGCAGTTTCCCTTACATCTGACCTACTCGTCAGAATGGCCAGCACTCATATCTAACATGGGAGGAACCTAATCCTTTAGCCATGACATAATGGCTCAGCCCTTACATCTGACCTGCTTGTCAGAATGGCTCTCTCAGTCCCAGACTGAGTGTTACTAGTAACTGACCAGGTACCTCCATTCCCAGAATGGAATTCAGCACTCATATCTGATATGGAAGGAACCAAATCCTCTCACCATAATAGAATGGCTCAGCCCTTACATCTGACCTACTTGTCAGAATGGCTTCCAGACTCGTCACTTCCCCTTGGAAGGGACATCGATCTGGAGAACACTAAGCTTCTCCCTGAAGTACTCAAACTTCACTCTGGCCAATGGCTTCATCAACACATTAGCTATCTGATCATCTGTCGCAACATACTGGAGCTTCACTACTCCCCTCTGCACCATATCCCTGATATAGTGATTCTTGATCTCGATATGCTTCGACTTGTCATGGAACACTGGATTCTCTGACAACTTCACACAACTCTGGTTTTCACAATGTATACAAGTAGCTCCAACTGGAGATCAAATAAATCAGACAGTAGCTTCCTCAGCCATACTGCCTCACAACTAGCTGAACAAGTTGCGACATACTCTGCTTCAACTGTACTCAGTGCCGCACAGGATTGCTTCCTGCTAAACCAAGAGATCACACCTGATCCCATACTGAAGCAACGCCCTGAAGTGCTATTCGTATCAATGGCACTACCTTCCCAATCTGAATCAACATAACCCTCTAGGTTAATCTTTTGATTCATATCATACTTGAGCCCATACTCAACTGTACCCCTGCATTCTTTGGAACCATTATGTGAACATGTCTCAATGTGTTCACAACAAAGAAAAGATCTGGTCTCAGGTACATCAAGGACCCAATCATTTGATGATACATCGTAGCATCAATCGTCTCTAACGAAGCATCACTCAATAGCTTCAGGTTCAATGCCATAGGTGTGGTCATGGCCTTACAATTCATCATCCTGAACCTCTTCAGGATCTTTACTACATACTCCCTTTGTCCAAGGAAGATTCAATTCGCATTCTTCCACACCTCCATGCCTAGAAAAATAGTGCATCGACACATAACAGGAGCATCACTAGTCTTTCGCCTTCAACCTTGAAGCAAAGGTTGGAATCTTCTTTACTCTCAGTAAAGCCTAGATTCATCAGTAATCTATCCATCCTGTCATACCATGTCGAACCTTAGATCTTCTGAAGTCACTCCCTCTGACACGAAGCATCATACTCCTTTTGTCTTCTGTACTCTATGAACTAAAACATTATGTACCGGAGTGACAAGTAGCTTCCTATGCTACTAGTATTCTATGTATCCATCTAGTGTATAGAATTTCATCTTCAACCTTTAAGATCTTCATCAATCTCATCATGTATGTGTTTCAATTCTTACTGGCTGCAAATGTCTCTTCGTAGTATATGCCTCTAAATGAGAAGCCTCGTGCTACGAATATTACTTTGTATCCCACGATGCTTCCATCTACTGCATGATGAAACTACGAACTTCCCTTCATGTATCGATACTGCATCCTAGACATCATTATTCTTGAACTGGTCTTCCCTTCCTTCTTGGTTACTTCTTCATGGCTGGAAGGTTCTGCATCAATGTTGTCGGTGCACTCGTCATATTATTATTCATTTTTTGAACTGTTGTCACTTGTTCTTCGGAACAAGTCTTCATTCTTCTTTGCTTGTAGGCGATTATGTATGCGATCTTTCCTACAATTCAAATGCATTTGTATGGTTAGAAACATTTCATGAGGAATATTCATACTGGAAAATTCTTATGCATAAATATATTATCATGCAACTAATTTAGCCAATACAACATTCATCCATATCTCACAGAAACTTTCTAGATGCCTTCCATCTCTACCAGGACAACATTGAGATTATGCACTAATCCAATATGTCAGCAAAGAGGTTTCATTATAGATAAGTAGTAATGTAGAGTTGTATAGAACCATGAGCTACTTACTCATTACATGCATATTATTAGTATACTGTCGTTAATGTAGACATTCTATCATGCATAATACATCAACTGAATATAAACAAATGCATAAGAAAATAATATCATGAAATGACAATTGAATACTTATCTTTATTTGTTTCGTGGGTATACTCCTTCTTGAGCCTTCAGATTTATCATCTTCTTCATTCATAATAGCATCGTTTCTTATCCAAATGCTAATATGGATAAGAGGTTCTTCAAGAGTTGAGTTCTTCGTATTCCTCATCGCTTGAGGGATCTTCTTTCGATGGTGAGAGTTTGATCTTTAGTTGCTCTCATCTTCTCTTCTTGTAATATGAGTCAAGCTTCTTCTTCTTCCTAGAGTCTGCTGAAAGTAATCACTTCCTTCTGGCACACATTCCTCGCATGAATGAATCCCATGATCGTGGGAGACCATTCAAGGTGGCTATCACCACTTCTTCATTCTCCAATTCTTCTTCTACTACTACAAGTTGTTCTTTGATTTGAGAGACCCTTGTAAAGTATGACTGTATGGTCTCTACATTCTGGATCTTCACATTCTTCAACTGGTTTCTTAAGGTCATATTCCAGATTATGTTCTTCCCTTCAAATAGCTTGGTCAAGGAATCAAACATGTTCAGTGTTTTTAGGGAAGAAACTTGTGGTACAAGTTGATTCGTGATTGAATCAATAATGATCTTCTTGGCCTTGACCAAGTTCTTCTTGTGTAAGGCTTTTAGCCTCATCTCCCTCTAGAACTGGAACCTCTCTAGTCATATAGGTGTCCAATTCATTTCTTCAGAGAGATCATATACTTCCATGCTTGGAATTTGTCAACTTCACCAATCTTATCATCAAGATGATGTGATAGATCACTTTGAAATGATAACCTCAAATGAAAATAACAAAAGATTATATCTTACCGATTTGAGGTGTTCGTCCTGGTTCCGGAGCTGGCTGATCTAGGGTTTATCAGAGAAAATATAATTTTAAAAACTTGGAATATTTAATATCTGATTGGATATAAATATATATCTCTTCAAATGGAATTGTCTAATGTACTTCTTTTCTGAAAACAATGGAGGGAAGCTCCCGGAATAGGAAGCCCTAGTTTTCCAATTTCTTCTACAGAAATGCCTGTTACTTTTTCTGTGGTATCTCCGAAATTACGGCTCTTTTATGTCTGAAATTTCTCACTGAGGTAACCTCACATGTCCCTGATCAACACCATAGGTTTCATCAGAATTGGTTTCACCAATTGGGACTTATGGTCCTTTTCCCAAGGTGACCTGTTACAGGACTGTTCAGAATAGTGAAGTTGTACGGACTGACACGTGTGATTGGTTCATCTTCTGAGTCTGAAACTAGGACCACAAAAATTAATGTCATTTTTCTTTCTAGAACATCTTTAGAAATCTCATTTGGACCTGTGTAGCTTAATATGTAGTAATTATCCCCAGGTGTCCTATTTAGGGATGAATTCTGGAAGAGGCTAGAACCCTAACTTGGAGGGATCATATCTCCTAGAATATTATAGTGAATATGAGGCTGATATTTGGATATAGTGTACATCAGAATTTTATATTTGGCCTCTAAAATTTTAAACTCCTGATCCTTCGCCAAACTTTGGATATAGCGAATGTACCAAAACTTAGCAATTTTAGTATTTAGGGATTTTCTAGCTCGGGGTCAAACTAGGGTTTGACTTTCCCTGAGTTTCACCCAACCAAAAATATGGATTTGGGTCTCTAAAATTATATTTTGATGAGGAGAGAAATCCTATGTTGGGCTCACTCAAAAATTCCTCTTCTGCAAGAAGCCCTAATTTTCCACACCAAAACTGAAACTGCTTGGAATCGAATTCCGCTTCGATAGAAAGAAGCGCCCTTCAATGGAGAGTCAGTCTAGCATACTTTTGCTGATGGATTGTGGAGAGAGACCCAAAAACTAAGAATCCCTAGCTTCTGTAGTTGCACAATGTCTTCTTCTCAGGTTAGCTTTGATACCATGTTAGTTTTTCATCATTCAAGCTAGAATTATGATCTTAGGATCTTTAACTGAGAGAATAACATGCATAGCAATTAAACACAAGAGACAAGAGACACAAATAATTTTTCCTCAGGGAAACCATAAAGAATAAAACCCCACAACTTCCTTAGAGATAGAATCAACACCAAAAGTAAAACCCGAAAACATGAATATGATCTCCCGACAGCAGCATTATCTCTCTTGTCCCAGTAACTTCTCCTCTCACTCATGCGCTCCAATGAGTGAGTGTGTGTGTGATAAATAGAGAGGCTCACTTTCTATTTATATTCTTTCGTTCACTTGAAACCCACTCCAACATGTCAGCCTCACTTAACAACTACTTACTAGAGCCGACATCTCTAGGAGTGTCTAATAACCCTAGTGCCCCACAACTTGTGGGGACTTATCCTCCTCCGACCAATAAGGAGGTTTATCCTTAACATAATGGTGGGGACTATTGACCCAAATTACAATGAATCACCTAGGGTTGACTTTACTAGGATAGTCTAATAACCCTAGGGCCCCACAACTGTGGGGAATTTAACCCTTGACCAATAGGAGGGTTACCCACAATGACTTGACATGACTTTCACATTATAGAAACTTCTCGATCGGAACATCGGGGCATGACACGACTCAAGTACATCCCGGAATAAACATCAGGTTATAATAGATAGGAAATTCAAGTGAATACATTCCGAAGTTACAATTACATCAACAGTTTTTTTATATATCTGTCTTTCAATATTTTAATTTACAAACAACTCTGTTACCAGCAGAAACCTAACCTTATGCATGCTTGTTTAAAGCCATATGTACATGTAAATGCTACCGTGACAATGAGAGAGCCCTCTCTGATTGTATTGGCTAGAATACAGCCTAAAGTTAGTTGAAATGGTTACCCCTGTGACTTCCTACCGCAACCATAGGAAAATTATAGGTTTCTAACATCTTGGCGCCATTATTGGGGATGGAATCACTATTATTTCCTTGGGAGGATGACATTGTTTAGATCTATGACTTGGTTGGGTAGCCGGTCTTAGACACATATTGGTTTTATATGCTCTGGAAACTCCACATTAATGCCTTTGAAGGTGACTCCACTGGGAACACCGACTACCCAGAAGATGCACATATATTTAGAGGTTCCATGCCGACTCTAATGGGGAAAATGATCCCAATATAAAAAAACTGGAAGGGCATGGTGAAAAATGAGGTACTCTGCTACTTTCCTTCGAGATATCCTTTCTTTCCTAGCAAGTCTCCTCTGTATTTTCTCAATTTGATCAAAGTATCTTACCGTTGTTTCTTTCCCTTAGAAAAAGACCAAAGACCTACCCATGTATATCCTTCTTTGAGTACTTAAAATATCCCTTCTCCCTATGCATATGTTTTGGATCTAGACCCTTCATACGAGTCACATAAGAGAAATAGTCATCCCCATGAGACTCACGATGCCCATGCTGAATCTGCGCCTTTTTCTGAGGCCCCAGGTAGGGGCATCCAACCCTCGTCTGCTGCCACGACCTTATCTTCCCTTACTTCAGAGATTAATAAATAACCTTCATCATTTAGTTCTATAACCCCTCCTGAAATCCCTGCTAAAAACCCAACAAAATCTAAACGGTTTTCCCCTATAATTCTCCCTACAGTCCTTCATGACCTTCCTCAGGGGTACGCCTAAAGGCTTAAACAATTTACTGGGGA
Organism: Pseudotsuga menziesii; assembly: GCA_001517045.1. Lineage (NCBI taxonomy): Eukaryota > Viridiplantae > Streptophyta > Pinopsida > Pinales > Pinaceae > Pseudotsuga > Pseudotsuga menziesii. The sequence goes on along the minus strand of LPNX010378025.1, from coordinate 731,131 downwards.
GAAGGGATATTCAGCTGAAGAGAACTTGGGATGGTTTGCAGACTGAACTGACCTAGAAGAGGTGGACCATGAAGATGTTAAATTCAGACTGCTCGCTCAAATCCTTACCAGAGGGACAAGAAAATGGTTCACCATTCTTCATGGCAACTCCATCTCAAGCTATCAAGATTTGGAGGAGGTTTTCAAGAACTGACAGGAAGAAATAAAAGACCCCAGGAAGTGCTTGTCCCAATTCTATTCCATAAGGAGGGAGGAGAGCGAATCTGTTCAGGAGTTTTCTAACAAGTTCAGAAAGGTTTATAATGATATCCCTACCTAGTTCAAGCCTCCTCCTTGTGCTGCTCAACTCTAGTATGCAGAAGATTTTGATAACACATTTTCCTTGTCCCTGAGTGGAAGAATACTAGTCTCCCTAGTAGACATGATGAATGATTCCATAGAAGTATAAATAAACCTAACTATTGCTAGAGAAAAGGGGAGGAAAGAGAAAGAAAGAAGAAAAAATGAAAGTCTCCCCCTGTTTTACCCCCTGGAACTCCAGAATCCAGAATGAACATGATAATGGAGGTCATGGAGAGGTTGATGGAGGTATCTACTTTAAACCACAGCCCACATCCCATGAGAAAGAAACACCTCAAAGGGCCTCTGGGTGTTGAGAAAGATAAAATTGCACTTGAAGATCTGCAAGAACATACAGTGATTTCTCTGTTGATGGAAGGAATGTAACGTCCCCGACCCTCCAACCGGGAAAGAGGACGCTACTAAACACTAGACATCCGGGCAACTGGCCCCATGGATTTTTACATAACTAAAAACTGACAACTAAAATGCTTTGATGCAAAACATGCAGAGATGCATAATTATTAAGCATACAGCAGAAGCAAAACCATACATTCAAGCATTCAACAAGTTCATCATAATTAATTAGACATCAATATAACTGCAGAGATGGAATAGTCAAGATTACTTATCTTATGCAGCATTCGTCCCGCAACCAGCTACGTCGCTGCAACGTTCCACCCAACCATAGGCCAGTGTGCTCCTTAATCTCTCAGCAACACTGCCACCCCCGAGCTGGGCATGATTTCCCAAGGAATAAGGAATGAGCAAGCTTACCCACATCCAAGAATACACAAATCAGTAAGTCAACATAGTTGGGTTTATCAGGCCATCAACAAATCAGCCAAGCCAACATAGTCCGAAGACCAACCACTGCATACATGCAGCAAAACCATTGGTTCACAGCTTGGGTGGGGAAATCCGATTCTTGAGTCGTTCTTGGCCCTATCGTGGCCAAAACATCTCAATAATAGCCACAACAAACCCAAAACGAAAAAGAACCCACATCAAACCACAAATCATGGGGAAAACAGCAGCCCCAATCTCAACATTGAAACAACGGAAATACACAGCCCGAAATTGAAGAGGTGATCAGACTTTCATCCTGGGCAGGGAAAACATATACTTAGACCACAAAATCGGTATGGAAACACACCCCCACAGTAGAAATCGTGAATGGCTACTTCACAGGGACATCGTGGATGGCAGAAAACGGCTCACTCAGAATCCACAGTGGCCCAAAACGTAATTGAACACCACAGCCAACAAAAATGTGGGGAAGACAACAGCCCCGGTGTCACAATGAAATAATGGGAAAAATACACAGTCTAAAAATGGAAGAGAAATCAGACTCTCATCATGGACAGGAGGAAAACATACACAGGAAGATCGTGGTTGACCGAGAACGGTTTCTCCAGCTCTCTACGTGAGGAAAACGATGAAGAATCCTATGCGTGAGAAGGTGAGACTGTGAGAAAAAACCCCATATGCGTGAGGATGAGCAAGATCAAATGGAAGAATGGAGAATGGAATCATCCTCCTCCCCTACTCTGCGTGAGGTAATGAGCCTGCTGGTGGAGTGTGCATGTGGGCAAGGGCTGACAGTCCTGCCACACAGCACTGCCCAACAATAACTATCCCAACTAATCAACAGAAGTTTTAATGTGGTAGTTGAATGATGAGACAAGGAAAGATGAGTGATTCAAAAGGGTGGGTGACAACTAAATGGGTTTAACAGCTGACACATGGCTTTTCCCCATTGGCCCAATGTTTAATAACTCCCCCTCCTTATCCTTAGGAAACTCATGCCCTTTTCATCATGGTTACATTGATGTAGCTGGTTGGGTTCATTTTAATTAAAATTGCATAGTTACATGATGCCACAACTATAAGGTTCTATATAGCACGATATACCATCGGAAACGATCCCAATCGCCGAAACATAACACAACCAAATCAATGGTGGGCCTTTTTCCTTTAGCTCCACACCACGATTAATTACAATATATACATCATGTACCTTTTAATGCAAATGGGGTCAAAATCGGGGTGTTACAAGGAAAGGAAGATAAATATTCAGAGTCTCCTTTTGCTCCCAACCCTGCTTTCCATGAAGAATACAATCAGTAGGAGGAGGGTAAATGCCTGCCATTATGCTTCGCCTCATTCGATTTTTTGAAACAAAGATTAAAGGTTTCTTATCAAGCACAAAAAACAGAGGTGAGGAATGGTGTCATGGAATTTTTAAGGATGGATGATGAAGGGGGTAAACTAATAGATTATGATGTGCATTCTGGTCTCCCTCTTTGTGAGAACATAGCTGAGCAGACAAGGCCCATACAGGAGGGACATCGTAGTTTGTTTAATGAAGAAAACAACCTTCCTAGTGCAAGTCTTGTCTGTGGGGATTTTGGTGAATATCTCAGTCCTCTACTATATGATAAATATGAGGATGACTACCGGGAAGGTCAGGGCCCTGTGTTGGATGTCCCCTCCTATTCTTCTGGCACAAAATATTCATATCAAGAAGAGCTCTACTCACTTGATTTTACTGGATATGTTCCCTGTCAAATGCGTGAGGAGGAGCAGGTTTACAGTTTTTGACAGTAAAGATGAAGCAGTTGATGTATCATGTACAGGTAGTCATGATCCTCCATCACATATTTATTTTGAAGAGTAGTTGGACATGGTGCAAGGGGGGTCACAATTTGGGCAGCTGTATTGGGGGCAAGCAAAAGGCCAAAGTGCTAGGAGACCGCCCCATATTTTATGATCCAGTGGTTGAATACGTGGAGCAGCCTTGTCATGACAGGATTTTTTGAAGGTTGTCATGAACCAATGGCTGGGTATGTGGAAAGGATTAGAAATGAGAGTGGTGGTTCAACTATGCCCAGTAAATATCATAGGTTCTACCATAAGCTATTACCATTTAGATCGTCATCGTTGTTTTGGATAAAGCATGCAGAGAAGACTCGCATATGGAATCATTTGCTTGAATGGCTTCATTGGAATTCAGAAGTAACTTGACTGGGCATTGATGCTCAGTAGGTAGGGTAGGTAGAAATGAATAAGCTTGACCTAAAGAGCATTTCCTTTAAGCATTTATTTTCAATTTTTCTACCTATGTTCAGTTTTGTTTTCAAAACCCACTGTGGGGTTCTTAGGGAATGATGGGATCATCCTAATGGATTAGGCACATGATCTATGTATATTCTTTGCTACCTCGCAGGGAGGATAACATCCTCGAGTTGGAGCCTCTATTATCACTTGTGCTAATTTTTGGGTTTTTATATAAGCGCATGCAGTGATTTCCTTGCAGGAAGAGGTATAGCAAAAACAATTTCATGTATGATGATGTTGAGGTTGTCGGGAAGGCTTGTCATACACCCAATTGTCAAAATTGATGTGTCACATGGTGCGGCATGAGTAGGTATTCGGGGATTTGGGGGTCAAGACCTTACATTCAGGTTCCAACATAAAAATTCGCTCGCCACTTACCCGAGGGAATAACAAAAACATGCGCAGTTCCGTGAGAGGCTTAGCATGGGCAGAGCAAGGCTGAACAACGTACAAGATAAATCATTAGATGGGTGAACATTTTAGATCGATGGACATAGAGGATTTCACAATAGAAAATGTGTATGCAAGGCTAAGCCTACGAGGCATGTGAAATCCATTATACGTATTGTATTCTAGTGGTCACGATTTGGAGCATGAGAAGATGTTATCAAGAATTATGCAATTGGTATGGACACCATTTATTCCTCTACCCTATAAATCACAAGTGTAGGACAAAATATCACAACAATATATTATTTCCTTAAGCAATCAATTTGAACAACATGAAATAAACCATACCTTAGACCTAAGTCTCTTTGTCCTTGTTCCGAAAGCCCTTGAAATGTTCAATACCTGCAAAACAGATCAAAAGACAAAACACAAGGTCATAGTATCATGATAAATCAATTACTTATATCAGTGATCAAGGAATCTGCTAATATTCAATTGAAATTAACAACACATCAAGTATAGGAAAGGGGGACACTTTTGTATTAAATAATGAGAGAGTAAAGTTACACCCAAGCCTTGATGTTGATGGCTTCAACCTCTACAAGAAATCTACAATCCTTCACAACTATGAGCATCTCTTCACATACAATCCAACTCTATCTTGCCTCTAACTCAGACTTCAATCCAACAGCACAAGGTTACTTTATTTTGGCCTCCTCCACTCACATCATGAAGGCTTCATTTATAGGCCCAAAGAACATGAGATTGACTTGGGGAATGGATAGGAAGTGATCCCAACAGGTGAGGGAGGCGAATGCCACCTCTCCCAAGCAAATAGGAACTGACTCCACGGAGGCTTACGCAAGGAAGCTTCCAGAACCTTCTTTTTTCCTCTTTTTGGTTTATCAGCGCACTGATCAGAAGGGGAAAAGATGTTGACCTAACCTGTTGTCAAAGAAAAGGTGGACCGATGCTTATTTCTCCACTACAAGCAACACCGTCAGCACTATGTGTAAACAGGATAAAAGTACTGCCCTTCCAAAATATGGAAAAAAGTGAACCAAGGTGTCTCGGGTTAGGTTCTCTGAAAGGATAACATGCAATGTGTAATTTCCAGGTGCAATAGAATGCCCCCCAAAGTATGAAGTTAGAAGGAAGTGATAGGTGAAATAGTTTGCAAGATATTAGTCTGGTATAGAGGTAATGATATATGATCTCAAAACTGACATATGACCAGTAACTGACTTACCCAACTCAATCATGGCTGCAGACCAATACACTATAGATCCATGATGATGACTATGTCATGGCTACAAATAATACATTGTATATCCATGAACAACTGCTGTAGGAGGTAGGACATGGCTACGGGTCATACAAAGTAGATCCATGTCACCTAACCTCAAAATATGGAACACAACCACCAAAAATACAATGTGGATCCGTGTCAGGACTCTAACTGATCTCCAAATGCAACTTGAGCATAGGAAATCCATAGTGACGAAGCCTAACAACTTAGGTTCTTCATTCCAATCTCCAATCGATACGATTCTAACCATGTGAATAGATTTCTTGACTTCGAACATGGTAGAAACCACTTGATTACCAGTCATTGATGTAAAATGTTAACAAGTGCAAGGGAAATCATCATTAATCTAAATGATCCCCAAGGAATCTAAGTACATTCTCCCAAGTGTGAATAAATGTTTTAAAGTCGAACACTTGATAGAATATTTAAATCAAAGGTCATTGATGAAAACCTACTGTCGAAAGCGAGGAAACCTGCCATTGAGGCATGCAGGCTTCAAGGTACTTTGACTAGGTTTCTAGGTCTAATTCCTGGATAATGAGATGAAATCGACATGAATAGACTTTTCACAGGAGGGCCCTAATGATTCCCACATCAATGACATGAAACATGGAACAAAAGTTGATTTGAAGTGATGAAACTGACTCAGACATGACTGACTTTATGGATAGGTAAAGTTACTGACGAGTTATTTTTTGGAAGAGATAACCTTTGAACAATTTGTGGCACGAGAAATTAATTGAAAGCATTGAATTGACGAGACCAGAACCAAGTGTAATGCAAGGAATATGACGAAGCATTCTTTGAATTCACTCAAAGGAGTCAGGTGACTCACAAAAGTGGATCAACTCGGAGACAAGTTGAATACCCAACTATTCAGATATGCAAATGCAGATAGGTGCCATGTTCAAAGGTAGACTGTAGAATTCCATGAATACAAATGAAAAAATATTCCCCTTTCCCTTAATTTCCCCATATTTAATAGATGAGTTCCTCTTTTCGTTTTTACGAGTTCAAAGAGGGTAGCAAACACTCGTTTTAGCTCATCAAGTGATGAGTCCATTCTCACATGTTTTACGAACCTGATAAAGGAGGGGTTCATTCCCATATAGGGTCTTCCATCGTTTTATTTTATGAGTCCGATGAAATAAAACTAAGTATCGTTCATATTTAAAGAGTCTAAATGAAGACACAAGGAAACTCCAAAAGGTCCTTTTTCGTAGATAAGCCTAGTCGGTTCGAAAAAAAAGATAACCTACCACCGACTAGTTGACCGTTATGATACTTTTACAAGCGTGTACGTAACAAGTTCGCTTGGAGATATTTTTGTGTTTTTAAGGAGACTGAAAAGAGATTAAATATAACTTCGTAGCAGGTTTCCTTTTTCATAATCCACTTTTAACGAGTCTGAAAAGCAAAAAAGTAGACTCAACACTCTTTTACTAGTGATTTAACAAGCATGTGAAAAGTGTATACAAACGCTTGGTACTTTTTCATCTTTACTCTAAGATTGCAAAAGACTATAAGAGCTTGTTTTATATCCATGAACCAAACTTCAACCTACAAACTCAAAAAACATACTAAAAACCAACTTTATTAGAACTATATAAAAACAAGTGATAAAACCCACTTTTATAAAATAATTTTGGATTTCAAAAATAATTAAATTATAATCAAATAACAAAAGTTTCCAAAATTACTATGAATAGAGAGGAATAGTAAAACCATTTACCATTGTTACTCTTACCACTTGGAGAGTTTGAGAGTTGGAGTGAAAGGAGAGAGATTCCATCGGTGATTTTGCAAGTGGTCCCGCTCATTGTTTGTCAATCTTCTTGGAAGAGGTAGGTATTCTAACAATTTTCATTTCATGCACATAATGAATTCTTAAGTTTTAAATAAAAATAGAAGGTTTATACTTGTGCATAGGATATTTTTTGAGAGGATTTGAGGGTTTTTAACTGTTTTGAGGGGTCAAAATGCGGGCCACGCAGCCTTTTTATTTTTCGGGTCGTGAGCACAACGACGCTCCGTCATGTTGGGATAGATGCTTCATATGCGCTCTGTCCACAACTGATAGTGGCATCGGCCATTGATGCTCTATGCATGTGGAGGCATATGCGTTGTAGGCTCTCTATCCGCAAGATTAAAAGGTGCCGCAGGCCCAACAAATTGCAAAAAAATAAACCCTATCTTTGCCAAAAATCGATTTTCCTTCTATGTTATTAAAAACATCATTTTATGATTCCCTTTGGTTATAATGTGATTATTAATAAATGTTTTTTTATGTGCTTGCAGGTGCAATACATCATCCACATCATGGTCATTTGGAAAGAACAAGAGCTTGAGAAAACAAACTTCCAAGTCGTAAGTGATCCAGCTATTGTAGATGCCTTACAGAACTGTGGGATGCTGAAATATCTTAGGGTACCAGGCATGAAGGAAAACATCCATCTATTGGAGTACATTATAGATATGTGGGATCCCAAGCAGCAACACTTTGTGGTCGGGACCCACACCTTGACCATAGACATTAAGGATATCTACTTCTTGATTGGTTTGTCCCGGAGAGGGAGACCAATATTCTTATCCGGCACACAAGGAGGAGAGTCCTCATTGGATGATTTGATCGACTAATATTGTGCACTGGGTACATAGCCCCATTTTGGGAAATTACGCATCCAACATATAGTGGATCGTCCCTTGATTTCAGTGGTTTATACCATTGGAAAGGTGGTCGTGACTAGGTCCACTCACCTGACTACTAGGTCACACATGCTGTATGCCCTAGAGTGCATGGAGCATACAATATTCAACTGGTGTGAAGGCATGTTGGTAAGTATAAAGGATCAACTAAACAAGTGCAAGAGGGGGAATCTTAAGTAGTTCGGCTATGGAGCTGTGGTTGTATCTTTCATTTTGCAGAGGGTGTCCCACATGAGGCCTTAGGTGACTATGAGTAGACTAGACCCTGAGGATCCTGGGATGCTCAGGTGGGTTTATATCATGGCTTTCCATGGAGGAGGAGGACCCAAGGTTGTCTATGAAACAACAATATTTCACTGGCTGAGGGGCCAACTACTCATGATTGAAGATTATGCCTATGAGGGGGAAGACTTTCGGGATGACCCAGAGCTTGTACTACTTGAGGGGGAGGAGTGGGATGACTGAGGTAAGAAAGATACTATCCACCGTGTTTTTAATTTTTCAAGTTTATTTAATTTTTAGTTTGTAATATTGAGATAAGTGAAAATGGTTTTTATACAGATATTGGACCAATACGCCCAGCTGGTATGTCACCTATTTTGAGGCAGGAAGGAACCAGGGATATGGTGGCTTATCGCTCCGAGGCAGATGAGGAGCTTGGATATTTGGAGGAGAACCTGTAGCATCTAACTATAGGGATTCCAGATGTGACCACCGACGATCTACCTAGGCGTTACCAATGCCATGATGCAGGGGTCTCTGGACAGTTTTCCAAGCTACTCTGCAGAGTGGCTCAGGCTATCATATGTGATCATGAGCACTGTAAGGAGGATGACTAGTCTACATGGATTTCAAATTTTTGTATATGTATATTGAAAGCTTCGAAGCTTCATATTTTTCCCCATATATTTATATTTTGAACTTGTTACAGTCCTGAAATTTGAGGACACTGAAAACTTGATGCTTCAGCCCCATTTTGTACCTCAGTTTTACAATTATATATGTATATATATATATATATATATATATATATATATATGACAAACCTTTTATTTACATTTTTGTGTGCAAAAAATGTGATGTGTGAAATAAATGCCTACTTATGAATTCACATGTATGTCATTTATGTTTAAAATGGACTTTTAATTATGAGCAATGTACCAATCCAAGACATAATTAGCTAGGGAATCTGCCACAACGTTCAGATGTATCAGAACATGTTGATATATGACTTGCTCAAAAGATATTTCTAATAGTATAACCCTTTGAAATGTTCGAAGAAGTAGAGAGTTTCAGAAAGTGTAGACTCGATTAAGCTATTGAACCACTAATTCAGAGTCTAGGTAAACCGTAATCTCTCTTACATCGCTAGATAGGGCTTCCATCAACAATCCAATCACTGCATGATATTCGGCTAGATTGTTGGTGGAAGGACCTAAACAAACACCCCCTGAACTCACCAGATCACTTGTAGGAGAGTACAGTACCCAAGTTGCTGATCAAGATTTAATGTATAATGATTAGGACCGTCAAAGAAACTGGTAAAGGTAGTCATCTATCCAATTAGACATAAGGTATACATAAGTAGGGTTTGAAAAAAACACATCTTAGATCACACAAAAAACCACACTTTCAAAATAAGACACAACAACATATAAACAGTATTTACAAAGAGCCTATGCTAGAATACCTAGGCATAGTATCTTTTAAGGTAGAGCCCATTACGGGGTTCACCCAAGGGCATCCCACCATAATCTACTAACTCATATGCACCCTTCTCCAAGACGTGACTGATAATGTAAGGCGTGTGCCACATAGATTCGAATTTCCCTACCCCCAGATTATCATGCTTCTAGTCATAAGTCAAGAACAGATCTCCTTCATCAAAAGAGCGGGGTTGAATGGTTCTGTCATATTGAGCTTTCATCCATCGTTTGTGTGCCTCATTGGATAAGGAAACATCGCGACAAGTTTCATCAAGTTTATTTAGATATAGGAATCGTTCCTCTTCTATAGTGGTATTAGGCAAGAGTTCCATAGTGAGCTTTAGAGAAGGGATCTCGCATTCTATCACGAGAGTTGCTTCCAATGCATATACCAATTGAGAAGGTGTGAAACTGATGGAAGTATTTACATTGGTCCTATAGGCCCAAAGTGCAGAAAATAGTTACAAGTGCTATTTTGATTTGGCCTACCCTACCATTCGCTAAAGCATAGTTTTCAACACTTTATTTATCACTTCAACCTAGCCATTGTCTCGAGGGTAGTAAGGTGTAGAGTTGTCATGACAAAACCCTAACTTTGCACTAAGTTTTTCCATCACTTTGTTCTGAAAGTGTGACCCATTATTGGTCACAATAGCCCTAGGAATACCGAATTGCGTGATGATATGGTTAAGCAAGAATATCATGGTTGTTTTCCCGTATTCGGTGTATGTGGGCATTGCCTCAGCCCATTTTGTGAAATAGACCATGTCCACTATAATATATCCATGCCCCTCGACTGAGGTAGGTCTATAATGCATGAAGTTAATGCCCCATTTTGCAAAATGACCAACTACTATGACAGGATGGAGCGGAGCTAGATGGGTGCGCTTCTTGGTGGTAAACAGTTGAAATGGAGGGAATTTCTTGACCGTTTCAATGCAATCTTTGAAAATCGAGGGCCAAAAATACCCTGCGCGCAATATTTTTTGGGTAGTAACCAACCCAGAGAGATGACCACCACAAGCTCCAGCATGGCAATCATTTAGGACGATTTCAGCTTCGTCATGTGTGAGGCAACGCCATAATATAGAATCAACACCGCGGTGATATAAGGTATCATGTAGGATGAGATAGTATTTATCCTGGTAGGAAATGCGATGACACTCATCGCAAGTAGTGGGAGGCTAATATCGTAAGGTTTGGAGATACAAAATGATGTCTCCATACCAATGACCAGTCGTACTAATGAGAAACAACGACTCATTAGGTAATGAATCGACGGGATATATATTATCCATAGTACGGGGAAGGTCACATATGAGCTCTGTGAAGTCAAGGGACTACTTCGAAGTAGTTTTAACAAACTCCAACTCAAATTCCTGGAGGATAATGATCCATCGTGAGTATTTTCCCCCGAGGATAACTCAAATTTTTTTGCTGGGTGGGACAAGTTTGGAGTACTTCTAGGGCTGACATAGCGCATGGTGCTTGGGCCAAATCTTCTACAATGTTATAGTATTGGGAAACATGTGCATTAGGATTGATAATGGATTTACGAAGAGTACTCTTGGGTGGGCGAAATATTGCTTTAGGCATAGGTTTTTCAATATGAAGACCATTACTAGGAGGAGGTGTGGAAACATAAGGTTTTTCAGGTTAAACTTCATCGGGTTTCTTCTCTGGAGGAGGGTCATAAATATGTGATCTTGTGTTCAAGTTAATCATTTCAGTAGACATCATTCTAAATTCATTAGTGGATGAAGAAGGCTCATGCAAGGATTGATGATTAGTCAATTGCTGTTGGGATGGGAAATGGTCTTTGAGAACTGTGAGGGTGGGTGGAATTTTCAAAAACTTGTTGATTTCCTCACGACGAGGACATTCTTTGGTGAAATGATCACCTCCACAGATTAAAAAAGGATATTTTACCTTTCTCTTACCTTTTGAATATGTATTAGGGTGTTGTGGTTTATTGCCTTCCTGTTGATTGTCAGGTTTTTATTTATTTATTTTCCCCTTTCTTCTTTCCACCTGAAGATTCAATGGATTGGACTGCGTTTACTTCAGCGGAAGCAACAAGAGAGGGTGCAGATTTGGAAGGTGGTGACGATTGATTTTCTGATGTGGCAATTTGTGTTTGCTTCTTAGAATATTTTTCCGTCGTTTGTGTTTGAACTGAACCAAGTATACCATTCGCGGGTGGTTCAGTTATGGGTCTAGATGGATCAGTTGTGGGTCGAGGAGCATGGGGAATTAAATCATACAAAGTTCTTGAATGGGAATAGGCCAAGTCTAGGTATTGAGTGCGGCTAATAGCTTGTTCCTCGGTAACACCACCTCCCATGGAAACATCTTTAGAAATAGGTGGAAGTAAAGACTTTGTAAACCAATCAGCCAGTAACTAATTAGGAATGGGAGCCTTATATGATCGAAGATATGGGTTGATGTGGTTTGACGAATCAAGGTCAACAAGTCTATACATGTCTCATACTGGATAGGTAATTGGAAGTGCATTAAAAATGCCATTGCTAAGGCATTGAAATCCCAGAAAGAGTGTTGTGGTAGCTCTATATACCATTTTGTAGCAATTCCTGTGAGGGTTCTTTGAAATAATCATAGACGGATCGAGCCATCCATCAAAGAATTAGATGAACACCATAGATGAAAGGTCATCACATGGTTCTTAGGATCCTCACAAGGTTTATTGTCAAACTTTGGTATATCTAAAGGTAACTTGATCAGAATGGCTGGCCAAGAGGGGTCATGATGAATTGGGTCATTTATCAATTTGGACAGATCTGGCAGATCCAATGTAGTCAGAAATGGCAATTGTGATTGGGTTGCGGGTACTAGTAGTACTGATATGGCATTTCCTGACCAGTAGGACCATATGCATATTGGTAAATGGGCATGGATGATTCCCCCGAGGCTTGTTGATTAGGTTGTTGGTTACCAAAAGGTCCATTGGGAGGTGGGCCACCCAAGGGAGGAGGACCTCGAGGGGGTATTCCTCCAGGTGGTGGTTGTGGTGGTTCTTTGTGAGGGGGGCCTCCAAGTGGTGGTCCTCCAGATGGTGGTCCTCTAGACGGTGGTCTTTTAGAAGGGGTCCTCCAAGTGGTGGTCCTCTAGATGGTGGTCCTCTAGGTGGTGGTCCTCTAGGTGGTGGTCCTCCATATGGTCCACCAGGTCCTCCAGATCCTCCAGGTCCTCTAGGTCCTCTCGGAGGTCCTCTAGGTCCTCTTGGAGGTCCTCTAGGTCCTCTCGGAGGTCCTCCAGGCGGGGGTCCTCTAGGTGGGCCTCCATACCCTCCAAAATTATTAAAAAAACCTCCTCCATAAGATGGGACATTAGACCAATTCGGTTGTCCCCAAGGTACAAACGCATTTCCAGGGTAGGGAATTCTGGGATAGAATCTCATCGACGGTATTGGTTGATAATCCTGTTGAACTGTAGGTGGTTGATTCCTGGGATAAGTATATCCCCAAGAAGGCAGAGCAATGGAAGATTGGATCCAAGAGGATCCCACTTGACTAGAAGGAAATACAACTGTAGTGGTATTGGGAGGAGGAAAGTTCATTGTTGGTGGTCATAGGTAATTTTTTTCCCATACTAGAAATAGTCCCTCCAGTAGGTACTGAAATTTGTGCTAGAGGTTTCCCCCCAGGTGTAGAAACTATTGGAGAGTTCAAAACAGATGGGGAATTCTGACTAGGAGAGGGTGTTTGGAATGGATTGTGACTAGGGACGGGGGTGGAAACCGAAGTCTGAGTAACCAAATTTTGAGTTGGTGATTCCAGAAGTTGAGCTACATATGGTGACGAAAGGGCACGATACCCATGTGGGGTGGTTCTTGAAGGATTAGGAAGAGGAGAAATAGTTATTCTCCTTGACTTTTCTGCATTTTTCAATTCTTCTGCATGTGTGGAAAAACTGCGTGCATACTTGATAGATTACCGGAACAATTCTTCATTTGAGAGAGCATTCTCAAGCCTTGTCCTTAAAGGAGCAAGTATATCTAGCTCTGTTGTGGTAGTTCCGTACTCAGCAATGGTCTGTCCTAGAGATGTTCTCCAAAAAGGAGCATTTGGGCCATTCTCTGGCTCTATAGTTTCATGAGGTGGGTGATTAATAGTCCAGTTGGATGAGCGGTGTTGAACCTCTGTTGAAAAGTGAAAGGTAGTGTCCGTCGTAGGAAGCAGTTGGACCAAAGGATTGTTATAGACAAAGAACTATTCTCTAGTTTCGGTAGTTGAAGTAGTTTCTATATAAGCATTAGTAGAAGTTGGTCATTCCATGGTTACATCTTCTTGTCCTTCCATGGTTGGAGGAGATTTAGGTGGTAAACCCTGCAATATATGGGAATGACGCCTCATAAATTACTTAGCTAGGGTGGCGGTTGGAGTTTTCTACTCCAGGTCAAAAAGAGGAAAAGCACACACAAACACACCTATGCAAGCTATAGGTTGCAAGCAGTCTTAACTAATAGGATGGGCTTAATATAGTTGCTCTCTCACTAGGAATGTTCAAGAAGGTGAAACTCGCGATATACGACAGGGTCCAACAGTAAAACATGGCGAGGAGGATCAACCATCCCTCACCTGAATACCTGAATATTTGGATGACACGTGCATAGTAATCTCCTTGAGTGTTTTTCTCAGTGTATTTCCCCAAACAAGATGGCCAAATGGTTTTTCTTAGATGGACAAGGAATCCTAGTGGGGTCTCCCGATATAATCAAGGTATGTGGGATCTCAAATCCATAGTAGTGTTGTCTAATGCACAACCATTCACAAGGGGAATTCTGATATACAATCGAGTACGTGAAGTACCTTTCTATATACCTCAAGGGTATGTGAAAGGTTGTTCGATATACTGATGGTATGTGGAAGAACCGTGTAGAGCCCTGGGTTTAGTGCAGGAAAAAAACGACAGCTCCTACATTTTACGACGCCGAAACACCTCACTAACCTATCACTCAAATTTCTAAACAATTTTAACCTAAATCTATCGTTTATTTTATCTGAATGATTAGTGAATGTTTGTGAGGTGTTATCTCCAAAATGCAAATTTAATCTATATGTAATGCACTTTCTGACTTCGATGAGAACTAGCTAGGGTAAAGAAGAGACCATTTTCTTTCTCCTTTCAACAACACACAAAAATGAATGCCAATTTAAACAATTGAAATGCAAGAACATATAAGAAATCATAAAGAGAAATATTCTAACACAAATTTTCTTCAGCAAAAACTCAACGTCTCTGAATTTAAGAAAGAAAGAAAAGCCTCTAATGTGCATACAAACTTAACTTTCACTATGATGCCAAAATGATATATTTATCTCAATTACTTATGCAAATGAAAAATGAAACTTATCTAAGCATAAAAAAGGTGAAATAGCAAATTTATTTTTGTATTTTCTGGAAAACAAAAGACGCACAAGCTTAAAGTAAACTAACTTAGAAAGAGGCTGTAGGTTTCCTTTTCAAAAATACAATTTTCAATGCATGAACCACATAACAAAAAATCCAAAACTGAACTTTTTCCACTATTCTTTTCATACTAATGAAGAAGAAAAAGGATTCGGAGCTGAGCTTATCAAGTAAGAAGTAGGCTCACCAAAACGTACAGACTCAGAACATACAAACTCAGGAAAATCACACAAAAATTTTCAGAGAAGAAAGTAATCATAAAAAATTGCAATTTTTTTTCCAGGTGGTCTAAAGGCCTACCTCGGCGCACTGAAATGGGTTGCACCAGAGTGCTATAGCTAGGCTCAGCGCACTGGGTCTAATGTAGTAAGGCATCAACGACACTCTATGTGATCTGTAGAAAGGAATTGTCGACACTCTGTGTCAAGAGGAAAAAGGTGCCTTAGAGGAATCGATGCTCTGTCAACCAAAGGTAAGTGCATCGGTGGATCAGTAGATTAAAAAACTAAGGATCTGCAGGAGAAACCAAAAAATGAACTGAGTTGGATTGCAAAGAGTGAACACCACTCCCAAAATAGAGGAAATAATTGGAACAATAAGATATATTGCTTACCTTATCATCTGAAATGACTAAAGGAAGAGAAAATGAACTTCATCGCAAGATGATTACCAAAGCTTGTGGATTTGACTGGATCTGCACCAGATCTGATTGGATCTACCGCAGATATGAACGTACTAGACTATCACCAGCAGAGTCTCCAATTTTGTTATCAGGAATTATGCAATCGATGTGGACGCCATTTGTTCCTCTACCCTATAGATCACAAGTGTAGAACAAAAGAGCACATCAGTATATCCTTTCCTGAAGAAATCAATTTGAACAACATGAAATAAACCATACCTTGGACCTAAATCTCTTTGTACTTGTTCCGAAATCCCTTGCAATGTTCAATACCTACAAAACAGATCAAAAGACAAAACACAAGGTCATAGTATCATGATAAATCAATTACTTATATCAGTGATCAAGGAATCTGATAATATTCAATTGAAATTAACAACACATCAAATATAGGAAAGGGGGGCACTTTTGTATTAAATAATGAGAGAGTAAAGTTACAACCAAGCCTTGATGTTTATGGCTTCAACCTCTACAAGAAATCTACAATCCTTCACAACTATGAGCATCTCTTCACATACAAGCCAACTCTATCTTGCCTCTAACTCAGACTTCAATCCAACAGCATAAGGTTACTTTATTTTGGCCTCCTCCACTCACATCATGAAGGATTCATTTATAGGACCAAAGAACATGAGATTGACTTAGGGAATAGATAGGAAGTGATCCCAACAGGTGACGGAGGTGAATTCCACCTCTCCCAAGAAAATAGGAACTGACTCCATGGAGGCTTCCACAAGGAAGCTTCCAGAACCTTATTTTTTCCACTTTTTGGTTTATCGGTGCACTAAGAAAAAGGAAAAAATGCACCGACCTAACCTGTTGTCAAAGAAAAGGTGGACCGATGCTTATTTCTCCACTACAGCCTAAGCACTGTCGGCGCTCTGTGCAAACAAGAGAAAAGCGTCGCCCTTCCAAAATATGGAAAAAAGATAACCAAGGTGTATCAGGTCAAGTTCTCTGAAAGGCTAACAGGCAATGTGGAATTTTCAGGTGCAACAATAGATCTATGGAGGAAAATTATTTCTCTGCCCAAACCCACACGATGGATAAGATGGTGCGAGGCCGCAAAATGTTGGGGGGGCATGTTTCTAAATAGTGGTGATCTAGTATGGATTTGATTAGCTGCCTTGGTGGATTTCACATTCGGAATGTGCGCGATGGTTAGGAGAGGGAGGCAATGTGAAATCTCGTAGGGTCCCACTCCTTCCACGATGGAGTTGTGACGAGGTGAAATGATCTGCGGCCCAGATTCGTTTGACGATAAGAAGGTGCACGAGGTTTAGCAAGCTGATGGAGTGAGAAGTAGGGTATAATTCATGATCACCAACAATTGGGATCTGTCATGAGGAAGATCTGTAGCTGTGACTTATTTTTGTCATCTCGATATGCTTATGGGAACAAAGGAAGGAGGTCTATGGTACGGAGATCGAGGCATGTTACATCGACGACGCAGACTATATCCTGAAGAGATCAATGGTCAGGAGGGGTCGAGGCCTATGAAGGTTTAGGTTGTTAAGGGGCGTAGATCTATGGTTGGAGATCATGTCATGGAATAGAGATGCGAGCTAGGTAAGAGTGTGAAAAAGTATAAAGAGGATTGGGCACGTGAACCCATGACATTATTTTGTTCTCAGGGGCATCGGAAAGCGAAATCCAAAACAATGCAGGAGCATCCAATGCATACGATGACCTTTGACCACTTGTCAAAAACTACCATGTAATCCTTTTTCCCGCCTTCTACCTTAATAATGGCTCAATATGAAAGTCTTGAAGTTCAAAGCATGGAGGGTTCGAAGGTAGAAGAAGCCTTTCAAGACATGGAGGTCAAAGTGTTCGACACTCTTATGCTACACAGACCTATTAGTGATGTTAAGGAGAAGATGAGGATGCTTAGGGAAAAAGGCACTGATATCCATAACCTACACCAGTTCTTTTTCCATTTGTTCACAACTGAGCAAAACCCAAGTCTCCCTGAATTCGTTTCTTGGTGCGTCGATAAATACTCTATCTCCGAGAGAGTAATTATGGACGTTACTAGTTCTATGGTCCTATGCCCAGTCAGTTCATTAGCTATTAGAAAGGCCTTGTTAATTTCTTATGAGTTTTCCCTAAAATCTCAAGATTACCAAGAAGAGTCCATACTACAATACTTCAAAGAGTCCTCGGTAGAGAGGAAGCAATCATTCTTCAAGAAATGTATCAAACTTGATGCTAGTCTATCAGACCAACTATTTCCTCTCGATTCCAACCTGTTCAACGAAGAAATCCAGTGCGTTATTACATTGTTAAGCCAATTTCTAGGTCTGGACACCGATAAATACATCACCGAACCTCTCCTTAGTTTGGTTTTTGTCTTGAGCGCCTGCCTGGTCGAGTCAAGTGAGCTAGGTCAGGCCTTGCAAGTGTCATGTCTTAAATTGGATGAGTTTCTCATTGAGAACATCCATTCTCAGTTGGTGAATTTCAGTAGAAACAAAACCTTCAGGTTTTAGTCCTACTTGTTGAAGATGTTTCTTTCCCATAACGAAGAAAACTTCTTGTTACCCAAGATGGTGTTGACCGAAGAAATGAGCAGAGACTACACAAAGTTCGTGAAATTTCTTATGGCAGAAATATACAATTTTTTGTTGTGGAAGAGATTGCCCAGAGTAGTACCTAAAATGAGGGCCTCCTTGTAGCCCTCCATAGAGAATAGGATGGGTGAATAGTTTTTTTTCGAGAATGGAATGGTCATAAGGTTGTATGGTTTCACCCACCCCCCATATCTATTGCCTGCCTTCCTCACTCCTAGGGTTTTCTCTTTGGATTTCATAAGGCATAAGCTAATGGTAGAAACCAAACATTTCTTGAAGAACAAAAAGTCCACTGACATCAAGTACCCCTGGGTTGTGGACCCTTTTACTATTAATAAAAATAATGCTTTGGTCATTATTGAAAATTTGTTGAAGGAAATGGAGTTTCCTACAGAGCCCATAGTTGAGTATGACCCTTATCATGTTATCTCAAATAGAAGGAGAGTTGTCAATAGGAAACCCTTCAAACACAAGGAAGAGGGTGGGTTAAGAGAGGCTTCCAATTGGGATTATTACCCCAAGGGCGATCCCAAGGATGCTGACATGGATGAACATTCCTACTCAAATGTGAAGGAAATCACATCATTGATGCCTGATATTTCAAATATGGTTGCAGTAGCGACGAAAGTTACTCCCATTGCCAGTTACACTGAGAAAATAAGTAAACAGGAGGGTTCAAACCCCATGGAAATTGAATATGAGGATAGCAGTGGGTCCCTAAAGAGGCAGAAGATTGAAACAAAATTACAGTTGGTCCAAAATACAACGGAGGACAAAGGGGAGCAAGAGACTATGACAACTGGACCTGCCTTCAAAATCAAGGAATATTCCTTTGTTGACACCCGCACCGGTTCCTTGTCCCAATTCAGGGATAAGATGGAGCTATTGGATAAATAAAAGGAAACCAAGGATACAACTATAGGAGAAACTCTAAAGCTATGTATGGAGGTGAGGAATATTTCCGATCAAGACGTTTCACTCATTGTTGTGAGGGACCAAACCCACAACACCTTGAAATTGGCACTAGCAACAGACAACAAGGTTGTCGAGATAGGGATAAACCTGGAGAATGTCCCCGTCCCAGACCTAATCCATTTCTAGAAACAAACAGGGGACATATTTTTCATGGAATTTCTGAAAACCACCCTAAAGTTATCTAAGCTGGAAGCCACCAAAATAAATATTGAGAATCAGTTAAGACAAGAAAGGGTGGAGAATCGGGCACGCCAGGGAAAAATAAAAAAGCTATGGGCAGACCTTCTAGCTGTTGGAGGACAAGCGGACAAGGGATCGGGCATCAATAAGTTGTTGGAAGAGAAGGAGAACACCATCCAACTGTTAAATAAGAAGTTAAACATTCCTGCTACTCAATTATTAGAAGGGTAAGAATTGGATGAGATAAAAGAGGAACAAGAAAATATGAAGAAGGAATTATTGTACTACAAAGCAAAGTTATTAAAATTCGTTGACAAAGAAAAAAAATGGTAGAAGGACATGGCTTTGGCAATGGAAAGTGAGAAGATATTGAAAGAAAAACATGATGAAATAGAGAGGAAACTACAGGAGAGAGAGAAGGAACTGGAAGACAGGATGGTAACCCTCGTGGCTCAATCAGGTGAACAGACCATAGTAGAGGCTATGTCCTAGGTGATTTTAAAGAACAAAAAATTGACTAGGTTGAGACATCAGAACAAGGTCTTGGAGGACATGGGGGTGCAAAATGAGGAGGAAAGGAAAGGCTGGGAGACTAAGTCCCAAGACTGGGAGGCCAAATCCCAAGCTTGGGAGGCCAAATGTCGAGAGCTAAAGGAAAAAGAATGACAAATTGACCAAACATGTGATAGGCCAATTATAGGTTCAGGGGGCAATGCACCTAATTTGGGATGCTATTATTGAGGAATAAAACAAGTTCAGGCCCTACCTAGAATATATTTTAGACAAAGAAATAATGATTTACTCATCCAAGAAGGTTGTGAAAGTGGCGAGGGAAAAGGTAAATAAGAAACCAATCGAGTATTCCAACACTGTTATTGACCTCCTTAACCGTCTGTCCAAGGATGATCTAAATAAATCGGATATTAAATACAAAATCCCTATCATGATGTGGGAAAGGAAGGTGATAAACAAACATCACCACCTGGATACATTCTAGGAAAAGGTCAACATTTTGGCTCACCAAGTGGAACGACTAATTGAATATTTTGATCCACTTTTCAAGAAAGGGTTCCCCTTCTTCTGGAGAGAGGGGGTGCCATGTTGACTAAGGAGACGTACCACAAAAAGTTGATTCTGCGTAGACAATACCACCTAAACTTTGCATTTATGACTTAGTCATTGACGGGAAGGATAATCGTAGAAAAACTTGCAAATGAATTTGAAATATTGTTCACTTTCAAAGAAGCATGTGCCCACATACAAATATTTTCCTACGATGACCACTTTGAGCTACACGTATTAGCAAAGGAAATGTTCGCGCTAGAACTACCATCTCCAAATAAGTGGAAGACAATTGAGAGGTTTGGAAAGACTAGGTATCTACTGCACACCCCACCAGGAGGAGAAACAAGCCAAGACGAGTCAGTGCAAAGCCACGAGGAGTGCTCCAAGTCATCATTATCATGACAAATGAACTCAATCCCTGGCTTCCACATTATCGATTTTGTCAAGCATGCTTAATATTCATTATTTCTCATTTTATAAAGAGCATGGCGATTGCACCACCTCACAGATGTCAGAATGTACTATACTGATTCGGGGCTGATTCCTCAATTTTTTAAACCTAATTAGGCTATGTTTTGAGTTGGGTATTAGAATCCCTTACATTACAAATATAGCCTCCTAAGAGGAGAATATGGGTTGGATTGACTTTCATATTTTTGAGGCCTTAGTGCCAGAATTGTAGCTCTGCAAACATTTTTGGGAGTAGTAATGAAAATGATTCTCCACAGTTATGAGATTCATCATGGTGTCTGTATTTAGTTTGTGTTCTCTGTTTATGCCATTTTAATATGTGTTATTTTCTGCAAAAATGCTTTCTAGTTGTATGAGAAGAATTTGTTTCATTAAGCGCTCTTCCCGTCAGATGTTGCATTCGTTCTATGTTTGTTATGGTGGTTATGGAATTCATCTATGGTTAGATGCTCCATCTCTGCTATTTCCCACATTAGGTTATTATGCTAAAGGTGTTGCATGGGATTCATCTATTGATAGGTTCCCCTTGTCGTATTGGGATTTTCTCCCCTTCTCCTACTGCTGCTTAAAGATATTTAACTGAATGCTGCACTTGCTTTGCCTCATAATACAGAAGAGAAATTCATTATTCATCATTTGTTGCAATGTCCTTGAATGTTTTATGACTGTGACTTCGTCACCCAATGGTTTTATTATATGTTTGTCTTTCAATCTTTTAATTTACAAACAACTCTATTACCAGCAGAAATCTAGCCTTCTGCATGCTTGTTTAAAGCCATATGTACATGTGAATTCTACCGTGACAATGAGAGAGCCCTCTATGACTGTATTGGCCAGAATACAACATAAACTTGGTTGAAATTGTTACCCTTGTGACTTCCTACTGTAACCATAGTAAAATTATAGGGTGCTAACAGGGAGGCCAAACAAATTCCTTCGACATGATTTTGGCCGCATTCGAAAGTTGTAAATCTTAGATAGAACTTTCCAACTGGTTATCGAGCACCCAAATCAGAGATCCTATTCAAAAATTATGACCTGGGGATGTTGACTACTCAACTTACCACCTTGGGGCCGCAAAGTCTATGACGGCTCATCTTCTAGGGTTATGTTTTAGAATTTTTAGGTTCTCTCCCTCATTCTTATTATAAATAGTCCCCTTTGGCCTCATTTTGTATTCATCTTGGCACAAATGAGCATAGCAGCCACATCTCTTCTCAGAGATAGCTACCACCATTCTAGCTGTAGTATTTACAGTTTGTTCTATTTCCTCCATTTAATAGAATATGTGTTTACTGTATCTATGTAATATTTGCAATATGGTTGTTTTTATGATTGTCTACAAGCTCTTTCATTTTGTTTACACATAAATCCAGATTAGTCGTATCAGAGAAATATACTCTTTAATTTTTTCTCGGTGCATGTCCTCGATGAGGTCAAGGTATAGAGAGTTTGGTCTCAAACTAGTTTCACTTGGAAAATATCACTTTCGCTGCCCCAAACGGCCTCCCATGGTAGAATAAAAGAGAGAAAATCGAGCAGGAGATCCTATCAAGTCATTGCTTGAGGAGTCCCTCGAGTGAGAGAGGAATGAGATGATGGACAATTTCTCCCAAATCCTTCGATGAATATCGACAATGACAAGTGCATCTTCAACGAGCAACCGTTTCAGGGATGAAACTCCCTTCAAGGTACAAGTTAACTTTGATATTCCTTTATTTGAAGGCCATATTGATGTTGATTCCCTAGAATAGTGGTTGAATTTTCTAGAAGTGTATTTATATGTCCAACCTTTTTTCGACAAGGAAAATATCACCTTTGCGCTCCTTAAGGCTGTCCCCCATGTCAAAAATTAGTGGGATAATTATTGGGAGAAAAACTCATCAGATGATTCTAAACTGTTTGAGACAAATCCCACTTGGGGATCTTTCATAGATGCCCTCAAGGAATAGTATTACCCTGTGGGAAACTATGATGACTAGTACACCAAATTGACCATTCTGCGTTAAGAGAGGCAACACACAATGTCGGATTACACAAACAACTTTCATAC
Organism: Pseudotsuga menziesii; assembly: GCA_001517045.1. NCBI lineage: Eukaryota > Viridiplantae > Streptophyta > Pinopsida > Pinales > Pinaceae > Pseudotsuga > Pseudotsuga menziesii. Next base: position 708,132 of record LPNX010378025.1, on the reverse strand, counting down.
CTTGGGCACAAAAATGGCTCTGAATGACTATGAGAAACACCTAATACTGAAATATCGCAGTGGTCTACATCAGTGCATTTGAACTCAGATGGGATTCCTCAACATATCTTCACTTGGATCTGATTATTGATATGCTATCAAAATCGAGGAGAAATTTTGACAAAAGAAAAAGTGAGACTCTGGACCTACGAACTCACCACAGAAGCAAGGAAAGGGAAACCATTGCCCACAAAACACATGACAAGGAAAAGACAATTGGTCCCCACCACAAGAAAAGAAGGGAATGAGAAGACAAAGAAGGACACTGAGAAGTGGTGTGAATTTTGTAAAAGCCCTTGGAACAACACTAATGAATGCTTCTCAAAGAAGTCATTGGTGGGCGAGATCAAATAATTAGAATCAGATCTCGATTATGATTTAGAACCCAATGTCACAGGTGCATACCATGGAAAGAAGATCATTGATGCAGATCCCACATGTTGGTTTTGGATCCTAATCTCCCATATTCATAGATGTTATTCAGTCATGTTTGTACCCCAAGTTTACTGAACACTCGTTCCCCAACTTTGGTATTGGGTTAACTGGATCCATGGTATTGGGTTAACTGTAGTATTTTCTCATGGTATTTACCCTATAGCATTGTAATATGGATGTAGATAGTATGGTGTGGTATGGTATGGTGTTGCATTGTATTGTATTTTATTGTAAACAATCTCTATGATTGTGTGATAGAAATTGTGAGAGTGTGAAGAGGAAGCGCAACAGAGTTGTTGCAGGTTGTATCCCTCCATATTTTTGGATGCTAATAAAAGGAATGGAAATTTCTGTGTGGACGTAACCCATCTCTTGGGTGAACCACATTATATCTGTGTCTTTCTGTAATGTGTTAAATGTTTTCTTTCATCTTATTTAATGATTTAACTATATATCTGTTATTGCATTGCGGTCATGTTTCTAACACCACTGCCACTGTTGCTACCACACATATTCAACTAGAGAATCCTGAAGAGTCAGAGGCAGAGGAGTGCCTCTTCCACTTATAGATGTGGGTGAAGGGAATGCCTCTAAATTTTGTTGTTCACAATGGCAACCAAAAGAACCTAATCTCAACAAAATTCATCAAGTTATTGGAGCTTTCGTTAACTCTACACCTGTAACCCTACAACATCGGTTGGCTAAGCCAAGGAGGAGATATCCACATTACTCAACAATGCCTCCTACCATATGGAATCGAGCCTTTCATAGATGAGGTATTGTGTGATGTGGCCCCACTTGAAGTTTGTGATGTTCTTTTAGGACATCCATATATGTGGAAGCGTCATGATATATATGAGTCTTGACCTCACAGTTTCATTTTCAATTTGAGAGGACAAATCTATAGGATAGCAAATATGGTTGCACCTAACACAGTCTCTCAAGGTAGGAAGATAAGCTCCCACACCAGGCAATTATCCCTCTTCACAATTGCGTTTGAAGGAGAACATTGGATCACAGAGACCTCCACACCCTCTGCACATGGTCCGTCTTCTCAACAGACACAAGAAGAAAATATAGTCATTGTTTCCTCATCTATCCGAGCACCTCTATAGTGAAAGGACACGCATTCAAATTTATCGTATAAAAACAAATCATCCATACAACAATAGCAACTCTCTCAGGATGTCAAAGAAAGGTAACTTCTTCACTTCGACAAATGTTGCACCAGAAGATCATCTCAACACACAATTTGAGATATGATACTGAATTTGACACAATGGAGATGATTGCTTCCTAAGGAGGGAGGATTGATCCAGATGGATATCGATGGCCACCCACCTATTCCACTATCTCAAAACAATTGTCCATTGTGGCAGTTTCCTAGTTATTTTTCTATGGTTTTCCGAGTCCCAAACTTTTGGGGCCATTTTGAGGCCCTAAATGACATTTTTTGACGATTTTGGGGGCCAAATATTTGATTTAAGAGTGCATTTGGCCCCATTAAAAAGTTTTAAATCTCAAATAGACCTTTCGAATGGGCTATCGAGCGGCCAAATCGGAGATCGTATGCAAAAGTTATGACCCCAGGAAGTCGACTATTCAACTTACCACCTTGGGGCCGCAAACTTTATGACGATTCTGTTATATTTTTAACATTAATCTAGCATGATATTAGGATCTTTAACTAAGAGAATAAAAAGAACAAAAATAAAACATAAGAGACAATGAACACAGTGTTTTTCCTCAGGGAAACCATAAATGGAGAAAACCCCGCAACTTCCTTAGAGATAGAATCAACACCAAAAGTAAAACCCCAAAACAGTAAGATTATCTCCTGACAGCAGTAACCTATTTCTTCCTAGCCCTAATGTCTTCTTCTACCTCAGCTATGCGCTACCAGTGAGTGTGAGTGAGTGTGTGATAAATAGAGAGACTCACTCTCTATTTATACTAATTCCCGACTTGACAATAACCTACTGGGTCTGACTTCTCTAGGAGAGTTTAATAACCCTAGTGCCCCAGAACTGCAGGGAATTTAACCCTTGACCAATAGGAGGGTTACCCACAATGACCTGTTTACATTATAGAACCTCCCGATAGGAACATCGGGGAATGACATGACTCAAGTACATTACAGACACATCCTAGAATAAACATTGGGGTACAATACATAAGATATATGGATGAATACATTCCAAAGTCACAAATACATTAACACTCCCTCTTAACTAGGAAGGTATTCTCTCGACATAATTTATCAGCACAAGTCTTCTTCTTTGTATCATCTGGATCATCATTGAGTCCTCGCCATCTTCAAGTCATCTTCATCTAGTTCAAGTCATCTTCATCTTCAGATCTGGATCATCATTGGATATGGATAATCACTGGAATATCATCACTTGATCTGGATCATCACTGGAGCATCATCACTGGATCTGGATCATCACTGCTGGATCATCATCATCAGATCATCATCACGGGTGCTATCTCATGATTCTTATCGTCACAGGAAGTTCTACAGAGCCAACCCTTTTTCATGCTGGTTGTAGGCCTAGCCTCCATGTAGGTCTTCTTCAACACTTATATCTGACACTAAATCAGAATGGCCCACCCAGCACTTATATCTGACCATGAGAGGAACACATCCAACACCATGTCAGAAAGGCATGCCTATCACTCACATCCGACCATGCGGGAACACATCTCACAACCCTATCAGAAAGGCTCTGCACTTACATATGATGATGGGGGGAACACATATCGCAATCATGTCAGAAGGAATCTGCACTTACATTTGACCATGGGGGAAACACATCTCAAAACCATGTCAGAAGGGCTCTATACTTACATCTTACCATGGGGGGAACACATCTCGCAACCATGTCAGAAGGGCTCTGCACTTATATCTTACCATGGGGGGAACACATCTCGCAACCATGTTAGAAGGGATCTACACTTACATCTGACCATGGGGGGAACACATCCCACAACCATGTTAGAAGGGCTCTACACTTACATCTGGCTATGGGTGGAACACATCCCGCAACCATGTCAGAAGGGCTCTGAACTTACATCCAGCCATGCGGGAACACATCCTACAACCTTATTGGAAAGGATCTCAACCCCAGGTTGAGGGTTCCTGGTAACTGACTAGGTGCCTCTATTCTCCCATAGAATGGAATCAGCCCTTATATATGATCAAGTGGAAACACATCCCTCAATCACATTAGAATGGCCATTGTCAAAATCCTAAAATTTTTGAAAAATTTAAAATTTTGTAAATACAGATAAACTTCATTAATGCAGTCAACTAATTGTTTTAATTAGTTATATGCTAATGATTGCATAATATGAATTATCTACTTGATTATATTTATCTTATAGAATAATTCTTTCTCAGTTTAATGACTTGTTTTTCTTTGCAACCACAAGGTGGAACTGTCTTGGTATTCTGGGCTTACTTATCTTTTGAGCTAACACAGAAAGTTTACCTACTCTTACAGATTTACAGGTAAGAAAGATCCGGTGTTGCTTGTCAATAATCATTACGCATATAGATATATGTTCGTTGCAAATATAATGGCTCAGTAAAAGAATATAAATGCTATTCAATTTCAAAAGCTTTATGAGGTAAAACCATTAAATCGTTATTCTTTTAAAGACGCCATGGAAACGAGATTCAGTCCTATTAGTATTGGTGACAGTTGCTTTCTCTCTCTAATCGTAGTTATATTTTTTATTGCGTACTAAACTCTGCGATGTTTATCAATGGTTACCATGGTCATCGTGTGTGTAAACGTCTTAATATTTCTTTGCAAGCAGACTAAGGATGGCAGGGTTATTACGTTAAGGGTCTATCTTAAGTTGTGAACATATACTATTTACGTCATGATAGATTTGGTTACTCCTTGTGATAAGTAATGCACATTGATAGATGAGTTTCTGTACCAATATTCCAACTTCTAAAGCTTTAAAGTTTAAAGGAATTATAACATTATTACATGCTATTCTCAAAAAGAGTTAAGTTAGTGTTGATGCACTGAGTTCTTTTACACATAACTTATTTGGAAGATTTTGTCCAGTTATGGTTATTAAATCATCAAAAGTTATCTGATGTCAAACCTGAGAAATACTATAATGCTTAATATTTTTGTTTACAAACTTAATGGTTTATACAACAAATACTTAAATACATAACTAGAGCTATTCTCACAAGATGGGTATCTTATCATGAATAGGTTTTATGAATTTCCTTTTATAGTTAGTAAAAGGCATATCCTTAAATGGATTTATAACCATTGAAAGAATGAATATTATGTTGGTATTATAATGGGTAGTAATATTGACCCCGTCCTTGCTGAGCTTTAAGGCATAACTTTTAATGGAGTTATAGTTGTTTATTGAATGAATACTTTGTAAAGTATAAACAAAGGGGTCATAGATTAGATTGCGCCCACGAAGAGTCTATGTTTTATCCTTGAATTAAAGTTTTATAATATTTTATTATATGCATCCCTTGTTGGTATGATGTGCTAGGTCGCATATAAGTTTATAACCTTGCTAATTTATAACCCTAACCTTTGATAGATTATAATCGTTGGAAAGAATGAGCATCGTGTTTGTATAATAGATGGGTCGTTGTATTGACTACACCCTTAATAAGTTTAAGATCTAACATTATACTAATGTTATGATGTTTACTCCAGCGTGCAAGCTAGGTTGACTTTGGGGTGTCGAACCTTATAGAAGTTTCAAGATCTCCAAGTGATTGGAATAATAATTTGTTTGTTGATTGCACGCTGAGAACACACCGAGACTATACAATGTCACCCACTGCATGCAAATAATTTCAAATGAGTACGTGGACTCATCACAGCCAAGTGTTAGATGGTTAAAAGGAGCACTTCCGAACCCTAACTTATTGTTCCCTCCGCTAATCTTGGCATCCGGTCGCTCTGCTACTGTGTTTTTGGACTGCATTATCGCTCTGCAAGTCGTCGCTGGTAGTCTCCCAGTTAGCTTCCCTGTCTCCTGCACTTTGTGGGCTCACCCTGAACGCTTAGGGAGACGAGCTATAACCAACTGATTGTTGCTTGAGCTGTGTTGTTGGTTTTTCCTCCTGGGTTTATCCGTCACGGCTTGCCCATCTCAGTTCTTACCCGACCATAAAATCTCCTTCTTCCTTGGCTCAATAGTGAGCGTTATGGCTTCACCTCTCGAGTTTTGTTGGGTCTTAGGGTTTCGCAACATACTGTGTTTTTGGTTGAGGAACCATTACGACACAAGTGTTTATAATTGCTGGGCTGGTGACTGCAATTCTCTGTCGTCGTTGGTCGATACGGTGTAGTAATTTCCTTCTTTCTTGCAGCAGATGAAGGGTTTACTTCTTTTTACGTTGGTGGCAACGCTGCTAATTATGGGTGGTTACATTTCGGTGAAGCTTTGAGGTAAGAAATACTATTATCCCAGGGATAATTTTAGGGGCGAATTTTAGCCCAGTGGGCTATTTTTCCATGTTTTTCTCCCAAAAAACATTCGCCATTTTGCATTTTTTGAAGCCCTGTTTCGCCCTATTTTGATGGGGTAAACTTTTTTCACCCTAAAAATCGCCAAATTATTATATAAACGATATAAAATCCTTGGAAATTAAAATATTTTTTGGAAAATATCGCCAATCATTTTATAGTTGTCGTTTTAAGAATTGGTAATATTCGCCAACATTTATACACTTTTAAATAAGTATGGTTCCTTAAAATCATCCCTATTATCCCTTTTGTTATCTTTGCAGATTTTCTTTATTACACAATAGTTTGTTTTTGATACAAGGTATTAACATTATCATTCTTCATTGTTCACAGGTGTCGACCTGTCTCTCTACGTGGTTGGTGCGAGGCTGTGGCAACAACTTACTCACGGGTAAGCCTTGGATACCCCATGGCAGTTCTTCCTTGTCCAATCCCTTATGGTACATTTGCTGGTTGGTCTCCGTGGCCTGCAAAACGCTCATGGTTTTGGTTTACCTGGGTTACTTGGTTCGCTGTTTTTAGTTGATGTTAAAACCCTTGCTTTATGCGGGGTTTCCGACTTAGGTCGTGACTGTAAATTTTGGTTTTTGTTCTTGTTACTATGTATATATATATATATATGAAAGAAAGGCTGTTAAAGCCATACTCTGTTGACTAGTAGAAGCTGAGAGGCGTTTAGAAAAGAGCCTAAACTCTTTGGTTTTATACCTCTGTTGTAATTTTGATATAATAGGGTTTTTACCCTAACTCCGTGATGTAAAGATGAATATACTGTCTCTTTTTGAAATATCTTTGGTTTACAATATAACACTGTAAATTAATTGTTTTACTTATATTGTATAGCTGGTTATTTAAGCTCGGTGATTCGAGCCTGTTTATATTCTGTAAAATTCATTTCTGCAAGTTATTTATGTTTAAGTTTACTCTGTAAATTATTTAGGATAACTGTATATTGTTTTTATATTATCTTGCTTTGATTTACTTCATTCTAATAAAGTTTTAAATATTGTTTTATTAACCTTCAGAATATAAGTAATTTCATATTCTTTGAGTTGTACTTATGTAACTGATAGTTACATCTTTAAGTACAGAAATTATATTTACTTAGTATTTATTATAAAGGAATAAGAATGTTATTTTATTTACATACAATTACTGTTCCTATGATTATGTACATTTTCTTTGTACTTAGTTTATTTATAGGTGTATAATGTGATAGTATTCTATTGTTATTATATTCTTATGCTTTCTATATTGATTAATTTATAAATAATTCCTCTTGTATCTATATTACCCATTTAGATTATAACATTTAGAATTCATATAAATAAAGGTAATACTAATTAATTGTATTTATTTCTTTAAGTAATTAGTAGTTTTGTTTAAATTTCTTACTTGCAGTTCGGTTAATACAATACAGTAGTTATTTATCCTAAATAGGAAAAGAAATAAACTATAAAGTCGAAAAGCATTTTTATTTATCCTAACACTACTCATTTTAGCTATTATATTCTTTTCTTTTGTTTCAAAATAAAATAATAAGATTACTGAAATGAATGCTGTATAGAGAACTGTTTATCTATCAAAACATACTTCTGTTAGTAAAATGATATAGCTTCTTTTTCCTTTACTAAAATCTGACATTCACAATCTAGGTCTAACCCTAACCCTAATCCATGTATAGAATACTATTTCTTCTGATAACAAATAAAATTCAACATTCTCTTAATCAAGATAACATCTTATTTTAAATTTACATCATACTATCTTCATTTATATACACCACCTGTGTTAGAGTACGATCTGGATTACTCCAGATGGGGAAAAACACAAGTAGGATTTGTTTCTCAATAAGAATAATTTCATTACTAAACTAACTAAGATATTCTATCTTCTAAGTTTTTACATCATAAACTGCAAATGCATCATTCAATCACACACAGATAATAACACATAAATTAATAGATAGCAGAACCTGTTCTTAAAGCTTAGTCAACAACAGCAATGGGAGGTCATTCCTCCCTACCAACTCTTAGAGAGCACTCAAATAGCGACTCCTCAGGACCCCCGAGCTTGCTCTGGTCTCCCTGGCTGGAACTAGGTGCAGCAAATAATCAAGTACTGGTCCTGAGACTCAATACCAGTCCTGAACTCGTCAGTCAAATCTCTCAGCTAGATAGCTATATCAATCAAGTTACTGTAGTTTATCTCTCAAACACCTTCCTTATAGTTTCCCTTTTTCCCAATGAATTCCTTGAAGTGCATTCCACCTGAATGATTCTTCTCCTGGAAAATATCTGAGCAGCCTCAGCTCTCTACATTGGGTACTTTTAAAAGATTGCCTAGGTCTTTTTGGGTTAGTTGTCATTAATTGAGCCACCTGTTCTGATCCCACTTTCTTGGTGGATCATGACCCCAAATGTAGGGAAGTTGCCACCTGCAACATAGGAAGTGTTTGAGGATGCTGCCACTTGTCCTTTTTCTCTCCACCTAGTTCCTTCCACTAGTTTGACCAGTAACACTCTTATTAACAGCTCTCCCAAGCTGTTTTCTCCACTTTTTATTTATTAAAAATAAAATATTCATAATTACATTCCACCTCTTTTGACTCTGCTGAGTCATCAGTTTCAAATTAGCATTAAATTTAACATAATGTCTTAGGAATCATTTTAAAACAAATAACATTATTTTACAAAATTGGGGTATGTGACATACACACCCCCTTAAAATGTAACATCGTCCTCGATGTTACTTATTATTCATCTTCTGAAGTCCCCTAGAACAGATTCGGGTATGCTTCCCACATCTTACTTTCTAGTTCCCAGGTGGCTTCTTCAGGACTAAGGTGCTTCCATTGCACATTCACTTGTCCAATGGTGTGGTTCCAAAGTGTAATTTCCCTCCTCCCGAGGATATAGTCCGGTTCCACCAGAATTTCTCCTTCTGGTCGCACCTGTACAACATTCCAATCAACCACATGAGTAGCATCATGAACATATTTATTTAAAACAGAGATATGAAAAACATTATGTACTCTCAAGTTAAGTGGTAATGCTAGTTGATAAGCAACTTGACCAATCCTAGACAAAATTTCGAATGGACCACAGTAACGTGGTGCCAACTTGGCACAACTCCCCAATCTTAGAGAGATCTTCTTGGGACTTACCTTGATGAACACATGTTCACCTACCTAGAACTCCTTTGGAGTTCTTTTCAAGTCTGCTTGACTCTTTTACCGATCCTGTGCCACCTTCATATTTCCCTGCACTTGCTTCACAATTTCCTCCATTTCTTTCAACAATTCTGGACCTAACACTAATCTATCTACTGGATTATTCCAAGAGATAGGAGTGTTGCATTTTCGTCCATATAAAATTTTAAATGGACTAAATTTAGCTGATGACTGATAGTTATTGTTATATGCAAACTCTGCTAGATGTAAATAATCTTCTCACTTACCTGGCTGATCTTTCACATATATTCTCAAGAAATCCTCCAGTACCTGATTTACTCTTTCAATTTGTCCATGTGTTTGAGGATGGAAGGAAGTACTGAAATTCAATGTTGTATTTAATCCTTTAAACAAGGACTTCCAAAAGTTTCCTATAAACTTAGGATCTCTGTCTGAGATTATAACCTTCGGTACTCCATGTAACCGAAAAATCTGCTTTAAGAAGATATCAGCTATATTGACAGCCTTGTAAGTATTTTTAACCAGTATAAAATGTGTTGCCTTGCTTAACTTATCAACCACTACCATAATAAAGTCATTCTGATTCTGATTTCTAGGAAGTCCAGTAATAAAATCTAAGCTAATCACTTCCCATTTCCAGCTAGGAATAGGTAAAGGTTGTAGCAAACCAGCTGAATGTTGGTGTTCGGTTTTTACCTATTGACATTCTAAACACCTTGCAATGTATTCAGCTACTTCAGTTTTCATATTTGGCCAAAAATATTCTTTTCTTAGCATGGTTATAGTCTTTTGATAACCTAGGTGTCCTGAATATGGTGTTTTATGGACTTCATCCAGAATTAACAACTTAACCTTAGGTACATTAGGTACATACATTTTATCTTTAAATAATAAAAATTCATTTTCATTTAAACTATAACCTTTTATTAAGCTTTCTGTAGGTTCTTCCTTAGCTGTAATTTGCAATTTATGATAAATTTCATCTTGTTTTACCCCTTCTTTAAGCTGTTCATTTAAATCTGAAACATAAGTGCTGATTGCTGCTGTAAAGTTCAACTTAGCGTTTCTGCTTAATGCATCAGCCACCTTATTTTCCTTACCCTTTATATACTAGATTTCAAAGTCATACTCGCTTAAGAAAGATAACCACCTAGCTTGTCTAGCATTTAAATTAGGCTGATCTAGAAGATATTTCAGTCCTTTATTATTTGTCATTAAAATAATTTTTCTACCAATTAAATGATGTCGCCACATTTTCAAGGCGTGTATTACAACTGCTAGTTCTAGATCATAAGTTGCATAATTCTTTTCGTGAATTTTTAACTTTCTAGACTCATAGGCGATGACATGCCCTTCTTGAGTCAGAACACCGCCTAAGCCATCATTACAGGAATCAGTGCATACTACGAAGTCCTTATTAGGATTTGCTATTCTTAGAATAGGTGCACTAGTCAATAGAGTTTTTAACTTCTTAAAGCTTTCTTCACATTTCAGGTTCCATTCAAATTTATTTCCTTTCTTTTGTAGGGAAGTTATCGGATTTGCTATCCTTGAAAAGCCTTCAATGAATCTCCGGTAATAACCGGTAATTCCCATGAATGACCTAACATCCGTTACATCTTTAGGAACCGACCAATCTTTGATTGCCCGTATCTTTTCAGGATCTACAGAAATTCCTTCCTTGGTCACTACGTGACCTAGATACTGAATTTTATCCTTAAAGAAGTCACACTTACTAAACTTCACGAAGAGTTGATGTTCTCGCAACTCTTGCAAAATAATTTTTAGGTGTTCTTTATGTTCCTCTTCTGTTTTTGAGTAGATTAAGATGTCGTCGATAAACACGACCACAAACTTATCTAAATACTTATGCATTATATTGTTCATTAAGCACATAAAGACAGCTGGGGCGTTAGTAAGCTTGAATGGCATTACGAAAAATTCGTAGTGTCCATATCTTGTTCTAAAGGTTGTCTTAAAGATATCTGCATCTTTAATTCTTACTTGATGATATCCCGACCTCAAATCTATCTTTGAAAACATCGTGGCTCCATGTAGTTGATCAAACAAATCATCTACGCTGGGCAACGGATATCTATTTTTAATAGTCATCTTGTTTAGCTGACGGTAGTCTATGCATAGTCGCATAGTTCTGTCTTTCTTTTTAACAAAGATGACCGGTGCTCTCCAAGGAGACACACTAGGTCGAATGTACTTTTTATCAATTAATTCTTTTAATTGTGATTTTAGCTCATTAAGTTCCAAAATATTCATTCGATAAGGGGCCTTTGAACTAGGTACCGCACCTGGTACCATAAATCCAATTCCCTCTTTGGAGGCAATCTTGGAATTTCTTCTGGGAATACATCAGTATATTCTTTTAAAACATGAATGTTTTCTATTTTTAACTTATCTGTTTTAGTTTTACCTTCCTCATCTGTAATAATTACTGCATAGGCTTTATATCCTTTTCTAACGGCTCTTTTAAGTTGTAAAGCAGAAATATGCCTTACTATAGTTTTTCTAGGAATACCCTTAACCTTTACTGGTTGTTCATCACTATTTAAGCACGTGAAAGTTTTATCGTAACAATTTAAAATTACCTTATGCTATTCTAACCAGTCCATACCAATCAGCAAATCATATGAGCCAAGTGGCAAAACATTAATCTTAACTACAGTTTCAAATTCACCCATAAGTAAAGCACATTCTTTCACAAAACAGGTTATTTTTCTTTTTTCCCCAGTGGCTAATTGAACTAACCAAGAATTCTCAAACTTATTGATAGACAACTTACATTTTTCCACTATCTGAGGTGCAATATAACTGAGACTAGCTCCTGGATCGATTAAAATGGTTACAGGGGTCTGATTAATCATACCTTCTACTTCCACCATGGAAGTATGATAATCAGCTTGGCGGTTCTCCAAAGCCACGTTAATTCTGGGCATGCTCCTTGCTAGTTCCCCAACGGTCATCTCCTCCTGTATAGTATGAATATTGCTAGCAGTATTTTTTCAGTTTGGACAGACCGATGCATAGTGCAGGCCATTACATTCCCAGTACTTAACAGGCTCTTTACGTTCAAAACTCTTGGTAAAATTTCCATGGTTATTTGCAGCTTCCTTGCCCTTAAAATTATTCGAATTGTTGGAAGTACCATTCCTATTTCCCTGGAAATTCTTGTTGTTAGAATAATTTTTGGTCTTATTATTCTTGAAATTCCTATGAGGTACAAATTCCTTCTTCTTAAATTCAGGTTGATTGTTATTTTTCTTAGCCTTCCAGTTGGCCAAGCCTTCTTTCTTTCGGTTCTGCTCAAAACAAAAATTAGCCTTCCTCATAACTTCCTCCAAAGTCTTCGGGTTATCATATTCAATTCTGTCTTTGATATGATATGGTAGACAGCTAAGAAATCACTGTACTTTAGGTTTCTCGTCTACTAGGTAGGGTACATACCTAAGTAAACTTAAGAATTTGTTGTTCAAATCCTTCATTGTCATTGAACCTAACTTCAATTCATAAAACTCTTTAGCTCTTTCCTCGTAATACTGTTCAGACAGAAATTTCTTTTTGAAATACCTTTTAAAGGTACTCCAATTAACTTCCTTCTCTCTTATACCATTGACTCTCTTCAGGTCTTGCCACCATATGTCAGCTTTTCCTGAGAGGTTATATATTTCCATCCTTTCCTTTAACTGATTAGAATAATTATATATATGAAAATACTTATTCATCTCGGATAACCAGGACTCTGCTTCCTCCCCCTTCTCAGTCTCTCCATTAAAAGTTGGGGGCTTTATCTTTTTGAACTCCCCTGAAATTTCCTCATATGGTTTGTATTTCTTCTTCCTGTCATACAAATCATCTTCACTATTGTCAGTAGTAGTATGGTAACTTTGTTGTTCACCAAACCCTTCAGATGATGAACTACTTTCAGTTTTTGCAAGCTTCATCATTTTGGATTTTCTTTGATGACTAACATCCTCAGATTCTGACCTTCTACTCCTTCCTTCAGTTTGGAACTTTTCTTTTAAAATTTGGTTCAACTCTTCCTGAGCCTTTAGGATCCTTTCATTCTCCCTCTTTACTGATTCCATTTCAGTTTTTAAATCTTTTATAGTCTGTAAAAACTCTGAGGAATTGGAAGTCTCATCTTCTAACATAGGTCCTCTGGGAAAATTTCTTGTTTCTGTATTTGGAGACTCCTCCTGTGCATACTCCCCCAGCCTTTCCATACATGCATGTTAAACTTCAAAAAAAGGAAATTTTCTGTTCTTAACATAAAACAAAATATATGTTAGCATATTATTTTAATTTACTGTTCTATGAAATCTAGTTGGGCTGCATCAAGGCCTAGTGTTTGAACCTTGCGCTCTGATACCAAATGTCAAAATCCCAAAATTTTTGAAAAATTTAAAATTTTGTAAATACAGATAAACTTCATTAATGCAGTCAACTAATTGTTTTAATTAGTTATATGTTAATGATTGCATAATCTGAATTATCTACTTGATTAGGTTTATCTTATAGAATAATTCTTTCTCAGTTTAATGACTTGTTTTTCTTTGCGACCACAAGGTGGAACTGTCTTGGTATTCTGGGCTTACTTAGCTTTTGAGCTAACGCAGAAAGTTTACCTGCTCTTACAGATTTATAGGTAAGAAAGATCTGGTGTTGCTTGTCAATAATCATTACACATACATATATATGTTCGTTGTAAATATAATGGCTCAGTAAAAGAATATAAATGCTATTCAATTTCAAAAGCTTTATGAGGTAAAACCATTAAATCGTTATTCTTTTAAAGATGCCATGGAAATGAGATTCAGTCCTATCAGTATTGGTGACAGTTGATTTCTCTCTCTAATCGTAGTTATAGTTGTTATTGCGTACTAAACTTTGCGATGTTTATCAATGGTTACCATGGTCGTCGTGTGTGTAAATGTCTTAATCTTTCTTTGCAAGTAGACTAAGGATGGAAGGGTTATTACGTAAAGGGTCTATCTTAAGTTGTGAACATATACTATTTACGTCATGATAGATTTGGTTACTTGTGATAAGTAATGCACGTTGATAAATGAGTTTTTGTACCAATATTCCAACTTCTAAAGCTTTAAATTTTAAAGGAATTATAACATTATTACACGCTGTTCTCAAAAAGAGTTAAGTTAGTGTTGATGCACTGAGTTCTTTTACACATAACTTATTTGGAAGATTTTGTCCAGTTATGGTTATTAAATCATCAAAAGTTATCTAATGTCAAACCTGAGAAATACTATAATGCTTAATATTTTTGTTTACAAACTTAATCATTTATACAACAAATACATAAATACATAACTAGAGCTATTCTCACAAGATGGGTATCTTATCATGAACAGGTTTTATGAATTTCCTTTTATAGTTAGTAAAAGGCATATCTTTAAATGGATTTATAACCATTGAAAGAATGAATATTATGTTGGTATTATAATGGGTAGTAATATTGACCCCGCCCTTGATGAGCTTTAAGGCATAACTTTTAATGGAGTTATAGTTGTTTATTGAATGAATACTTTGTAAAGTATAAACAAAGGGGTCATAGATTAGATTGCGTCCATGAAGAGTCTATGGTTTATCCTTGAATTAAAGTTTTATAATCTTTTATTATATGCATCCCTTGCTGGTATGATGTGCTAGGTCGCATATAAGTTTATAACCTCGCAAGTTATAACCCTAAACTTTGATAGATTATAATCGTTGGAAAGAATGAGCATCATGTTTGTATAATAGATGGGTCGTTGTATTGAATACACCCTTAATAAGTTTAAGATATAACATTATACTAATGTTATGATGTTTAATCCAACGTGCAAGCTAGGTTGACTTTGGGGTGTCGAACCTTATAGAAGTTTCGAGATCTCCAAGTGATTGGAATAATAATTTGTTTGTTGATTGCACGCTGAGAACACACCGAGACTATACAATTTCACCCACTGCATGCAAATGATTTCAAATGAGTACGTGGAATCATCACAGCCAAGTGTTAGATGGTTAAAAGGAGCACTTCCGAACCCTAACTTATTGTTCCCTCCGCTAATATCGGCCTCCGGTCGCTCTGCTACTGTGTTTTTGGACTGCATTATCGCTCTGCAAGTCGTCGCTGGTAGTCTTCCGGTTAGCTTCCCTATCTCCTGCACTTTGTGGGCTCACCCTGAATGCTTAGAGAGAAGAGCTATAACCAACTGATTGTTGCTTGAGCTGGGTTGTTGGTTTTTCCTCCTGGGTTTATCCGTCACGGCTTGCCCATCTCGGTTCTTACCAGACCGTAAAATCTCCTTCTTCCTTGGCTCAGTAGTGAGCGTTGTGGCTTCACCTCTCGAGTTTTGTTGGGTCTTAGGGTTTCGCAACATACTATGTTTTTGGTAGAGGAACCATTACAGCACAAGTGTTTATACTTGTTGGGTCGGTGATTGCAATTCTCTGTCGCCGTTGGTCGATACGATGTAGTAATTTCATTCTTTCTTACAGCAGATGAAGGGTTTACTTCTTTTTACGTTGGTGGCAGCGCTGCTAATTATGGGTGGTTACATTTCAGTGAAGCTTTGAGGTAAGAAATACTATTAGCCCATTTGTTATCTTTGCATATTTGTTTTATTACACAATAGTTTGTTTTTGATACAAGGTATTAACATTATCGTTCTTCGTTGTTCACAGGTGTCGACCTGTCTCTCTGCGTGGTTGGTGTGAGGCTGTGGCAATAGCTTTCTCACGGGTAAGCCTTGGATACCCCATGGTAGTTCTTCCTTGTCCAATCCCTTATGGGACATTTGCTGGTTGGTCGTCATGGCCTGCAAAACCCTCGTGGTTTTGGTGAAAGAAAGGCTGTTAAAGCCATACTCTGTTGACTAGTAGAAGCTGAGAGGCGTTTAGAAAAGAGCCTAAACTCTTTGGTTTTATACCTCTGTTGTAATTTTGATATAATAGGGTTTTTACCCTAACTCCGTGATTTAAAGATGAATATACTGTCTCTTTTTGAAATATCTTTGGTTTACAATATAACACTGTAAATTAATCGTTTTACTTATATTGTATAACGGGTTATTTAAGCTCGGTGATTCGAGACTGTTTATATTCTGTAAATTTCATTTCTGCAAGTTATTTATGTATAAGTTTACTTTGTAAATTATTTAGGATAGCTATATATTGTTTTTATATTATCTTGCTTTGATTTACTTCATTCTAAAAAAGTTTTAAATATTGTTTTATTAACCTTCAGAATATAAGTAATTTCATATTCTTCGAGTTGTACTTATGTAACTGATAGTTACATCTTTAAGTATAGAAATTATATTTACTTAGTATTTATTATAAAGGAATAAGAATGTTATTTTATTTACATACAATTACTGTTCCTATGATTATGTACATTTTCTTTGTACTTAGTTTATTTATAGGTGTATAATGTGATAGTATTCTATTGTTATTATATTCTTATGCTTTCTATATTGATTAATTTATAAATAATTCCTCTTGTATCTATATTACCCATTTAGATTATAACATTTAGAATTCATATAAATAAAGGTAATACTAATTAACTGTATTTATTTCTTTAAGTAATTAGTAGTTTTGTTTAAATTTCTTATTTGCAGTTCGGTTAATACAATACAGTAGTTATTTATCCTAAACAGGAAAAGAAATAAACTGTAGAGTCGAAAAGCATTTTTATTTATCCTAACACTACTCATTTTAGATATTATATTATTTTCTTTTGTTTCAAAATAAAATAATAAGATTACCGAAATGAATGCTGTATAGAGAACTGTTTATCTATCAAAACATACTTCTGTTAGTAAAATGATATAGCTTCATTTTCCTTTACTAAAATCTAACATTCACAGTCTAGGTCTAACCCTAACCCTACTCCATGTACATAATACTATTTCTTCTGATAACAAATAAAATTAAACACTCTCTTAATCAAGCTAACATCTTATTTTAAATTTACATCATACTATCTTCATTTATATACACCACCTGTGCTAGAGTATGATCTGGATTATTCCAGATGGGGAAAAACACAGGTAGGATTTGTTTCTCAATAAGAATAATTTCATTACTAAACTAACTAACATATTCTATCTTCTAAGTTTTTACATCATAAACTGCAAATACATCATTCAATCACACACAGATAATAACACAGAAATTAATAGATAGCAGAACCTGTTCTTAAAGCTTGGTCGACAATAGCAATGGGAGGCCGTTCCTCCCTACCAACTCCTGGAGAGCACTCAAATAGAGACTCCTCAGGACCCCCGAGCTTGCTCTGGTCTCCCTGGCTGGAACTAGGTGCAACAAATAATCAAGTACTAGTCCTGAGACTCAATACCAGTCCTGAACTCATCAGTCAAATATCTCATCTAGATAGCTATATCAATCAAGTTATTGTAGTTTATCTCTCAAA
The DNA here is from genome assembly GCA_001517045.1 of Pseudotsuga menziesii. Lineage (NCBI taxonomy): Eukaryota > Viridiplantae > Streptophyta > Pinopsida > Pinales > Pinaceae > Pseudotsuga > Pseudotsuga menziesii. The sequence goes on along the minus strand of LPNX010378025.1, from coordinate 690,485 downwards.
CACCTTCCTTACAGTTTTCCTTTTTCCCAATGAATTCCTTGAAGTGCATTCCACCTGAATGATTCTTCTCCTGGAAAATATCTGAGCAGCCTTAGCTCTCTACATTGGGTACTTTTAAAAGATTTCCTAGGTCTTTTTGGGTTAGTTGTCATTAATTGAGCCACCTGCTCTGATCCCACTTTCTTGGGGGATCATGACCCCAAATGTAGGGAAGTTGCCACCTGCAACATAGGAAGTGTTTGAGGATGCTGCCACTTGTCCTTTTGCTCTCCACCTAGTTCCTTCCACCAGTTTGACCAGTAACACTCTTATTAATAGCTCTCCCAAGCCGTTGTCTCCACTTTTTATTTATTAAAAATAAAATATTTAGAATTACATTCCACCTCCTTTGACTCTGCTGAGTCATCAGTTTCAACTTAGCATTAAATTTAACATAATGTCTTAGGAATCATTTTAAAACAAATAACATTATTTTACAAAATTGGGGTATGTGACAGCCATGCACTCATATCTGATCATGTGGGAACACATCCCACAGTCATATTAGAATGGCCCTCAGTCCTAGACTGAGTATTCCTGGTAACTGACCAGGCACCTCCATTCCAAGAATGGAAATAACCCTTATATCTGATCATGTAGGAACTAATCCTATAGTCACATTAGAATGGCTCAGCACTCATATCTGACATGGAAGGAACCAATCCTCTCACCATGATAGAATGGCTCAGCCCTTACATCTGACCATGGAAGGAACCAATCCTCTCACCATGTTAGAATGGCTCATGGACTCATCACTTCCCCTTGGAAGGAACCTCGATCTAGAGAACACCAAGCTTCTCCTTGAAGTACTCAAACTTCACTCTGGGTAATGGCTTCGTCAACACATCAACTATCTATTCGTCCATCGCAATGTACTGGATATTCATTGCTCCTCTCTGGACCATATCCCTGATATAGTGATACTTGATCTCGATATGCTTTAACTTGTCATGGAACACCGGGTTCTCTGACAACTTCACACAACTCTGGTTGTCGCAGTATATACATGTTGCATCTAACTAGAGATCAAATAAATAAGACAGTAGCTTCCTCAGCCATACTGCCTCACAAATGGATGAATAAGCTGCAATATACTCTGCTTCAGTTGTACTCAGTGCCACACAGGATTGCTTCCTACTAAACCACGAGATCACACCTGATCCCATACTGAAGCAACACCCTGAAGTGCTCTTCCTATCGATGGCACTGCCTGCCCAATCTAAATCAACATAATCCTCCAGGTTAATCTTATGATTCACCTCATACTTGAGCCCATAATCAACTATACCCATCAGGTACCTCAGAATATGCTTTGTAGCAATCAAGTGAACATGTCTCGAATCTTCCAGGAACTGGCTCAAGGTGTTCATAGCAAAGCAGATATCTGGACTTGTGTTTGCCAGATACATCAAAGACCCAATAATCTGACGATACATTGTAGCATCAACCGCTTCTGATGAAGCATCACTTAATAGCTTCAGGTTCGATGCCATAGGTGTGGTCATGGCCTTGCAGTCCATCATCCCAAACCTCTTCAGGATCTCTATTGTATACTTCCCTTGTCTAAGGGAGATTCCATCTGCATTCTGCCACACCTCCATGCCTAGGAAATAATGCATCATACCCAAGTCCTTCATTTCATACTCGGCAGCAAGCTTCCTCTTCGTATCAGCAATCAACCCATCCATACCTATTACAAACAGATCATCTACATACAGTAGGAGCATCACTGGGTTTCCATCTTCAACCTTATAGTAAATGTTGGAATCTGCTTTACTCTTGGTAAAGCCCAAACTAGATAGAAAGCTGTCAATTCTGTCGTACCATGTCTTGGGTGCTTGTTTCAAACCATACATGGCTTTCTTCAATCTACACACATGAGACTCCCTGTCATGTGTCTCAAAACCAAGTGGATACTCCACATACACTTCTTCTTCTACTACACCATTCAAGAAAGTAGACTTGACATCCATTTGGTGTATCTTCCATTTCATCACTATAGCCAAAGAAAGTACTGATCTGATGGAAGTGTATATGGCTACAGGTGCAAAATTTTCTTCATAATCTATTCCTTTTTTCTGGGAGAATCCATGAGCCACAAATCTTTCTTTATATTTTTGTATGCTACCATCTGCAGCATGCTTGATCTTGTAGATCCATTTGGAAGTTACAACAGACTTCCATTCTGGTCTTGGGACAACATCCCAAACATCATTCTTCATGATAGATTGATACTCTTTGATCATAGCATCCTTACATTCTTTCTATTCTTCCACTTCTTCATAATTTGAAGGTTCTTTATTGATGAATTCACATAATAAGGATACATAACCAGAGCAAGACCTAGTTCTCTTTCTTTCTCTGTGATTCTCTTTTGGAGCCCCATATCTTTCCGCGCCTTGGATAGCTTCTCGTACCCAAGAAAGTTTCCTCTTATGAGGATTCTTCTCCTGAGGTGGATCTACAGGTTCTTGAGGTTCTTCAAATTCTCAATCTTCTTCTTGAGTTTCTTTGTTCATGGTTGTATCATGAATTCTGGGTGCTTCTGCTTCTTTAGGTTCTTCAGCAGGTCTCTTTCTAGATTTGTTGTAAGCTGAGTCTTCATCAAATGTCAAATCCCTACTGATGTCGATCTTCTTGAATCCTGGGAAGTATATTCTGTAAGCCTTCGAGGTTTCAAAGTATCCCACAAATATACCCTTCTTTCTTGAAGGATCTAATTTTGTCCTCTTTTCTTTTGGAATGCGTATGTACACTGGACAACCGAATATTCTGAGATGGCTGACTTCTGGTTTCTTTCCGAAAAATACTTCTTCAGGTGTCTTGTTCTTGAGTACTCTGTGTGGAGTACAGTTTTGTACATACACCGTTGTTCTAGAAGCTTCTACCCATAGATGCATGGGAAGATCTTGATCATGAAGCATAGCTCTTGCAGCTTCCATGATAGTTCTGTTCTTCCTTTCTACAATCCCATTTTGCTGTGGATTATATGGAGTGGACAACTCCCTCTTAATCCCCGAGTCTTTGCATAATTCTTTGAATTCATTTGATATGAATTCTCTGCCATTATCTAATTGAAAGGTATTGATCTTGTTTTCTGTGTGGTTCTCGATCAAGGCTTTGAATTCCTTGAAA
>LPNX010378025.1:637104-687268 GCA_001517045.1 Pseudotsuga menziesii | reverse complement strand
TGTCTTCCTAGAAAAGTCATCAATGAAAGAAACATAGTATACATACCCGCTTAGTGAACTTGATGACATTGGACTGCATACATCGGAGTGGATGATTTCTAAGATTCCTTTTTCCTTGCTTTCACTACTTGGAAATGTCTTCTTTGTGTTCTTTCCTTTCGCAAATCCTTTGTAGACTCCATCATGTTTTGCTTGAATTTCTGGAAGACATTCATTAGCTTTGCTTGCAAGTGGTAGTTCTCTGTAATGCACATGTGCAATCCTTCTATTCCAAAGCTCATTTGGCTCTACTGTGTCATGGACTAAAGCTTGTTCTGGATGGCTCTTCAATTTGTATAGACCTCCTTCTTGTTCCCCAATCACTACTGCATCATTAATAGTCTTTCCCTTTGGCCACAGGATAACTTGGCCATCTATAAATGCAACCCTCATGCATTTGGAATCTAATGCATATATGGAGAGGAGGTTCTTCTTTAGTCCTGGTACAAACAATACATCTTGCATCTTCATAGAATTTCCAGAGTCTAGCTTATAGGAGGATTCCCCACTACCTTTTATTGGATACTGGTAGTCATCCCTAAGTTTCAGCTTGTGAGGTGAGTCATGTTTAGATAGTTTCACAAATGATTCTTTGAATCCCGTCATATGTTTGGAAGCACCACTATCTATAAGCCAATCATTGCTTCCATGTGAGATAGTTCCCGTGAGAGTGGAGATCAGCACATATTATTGATCACTTGAAGAATCATCACTTTCTTTTCTAAATCTCTCTGTGGAAGGTTCATCATCCTTTGCAGCATGAGCATGATGTCTTCTCTTGTTTCCCTTCTTCTTGTGAGAGACATTTTTGTTTCTAGGACAGTATTTGGAAAAGTGTCCTCTTTCATCACATGTATAGCATCTTAATTTAGATAGATCTTTTCTAGAGTTATATCTCAGGTGGAAGTTCTTACCTCTAGAGTGATGAGATCTTCTTCTGCTTTTCTTGGAGTGGACTGTGAGAGCTTGATCTTCACTTCCCATCTTTTCTTCTCGAGCTGCTATCCGAGATGAGCATTCTTCCCATATTCTGCTAAACTTGACTAACTTATTTCTTGCACAGATTCCTTGAATAAAGGAGTCCCATGATCTAGGGAGACCATTCAAGGTGGTCATCACAATCTTTGCATTTTCCACTTCTTCATCTACTTCTTCCAGCTGTTCCTTGATCTGAGAGACCCTTGTAAAGTAGGACTGGATGGTCTCTGCATTCTGGATCTTTACATTCTTTATTTGGTTTCTCCGAGTCATCTTTCATTTTATGTTCTTCCCTTCAAACAATTTGGTTAGGGCATCAAACATAACTTTAGGTGTCTTTAGGGAGGACACATGTGGTATGAGGTGATCCTATATTGAATCAGCAATAATCCTCTTTTCCATAACAAACTTCTTCTTGTGTAAGGCCTTAGCCTTATCTTCCTCTGGAACTGGAACCTCCTCATTTATATAGGAGTCCAACTCATTTTCTTCTAGAACCATGGAGATCCTATACTTACAGGCTCAGAATTTATTAGATCCCTCAAGCTTTTCATCAAGCTTGGTATGATGAGACATCTTAACTGAGAACCTCAAATGGAAATACAAAATATTTAGATCTTACCAGGTCAAGATGTCGGATATGGAATTGGAGCTGAAATTTTGTAGTGTTGGTTCAGGAGCAGATTAGGGTTTGGATTTTCCAGAGTTCTGTCCAACCAAATGCTTTGATCTTGATCTCTAAACTTCAATTTTGAGGAGGTATGGGCTCACTGAAAAATTCCACTTCTGTCGAAAGCCCTAATTTCTGGCAGCAGTGTCAGGTCCAAAACTGAAAAATCTTAGAATTGGATTCTGCTTCGACAGAAATATGTGCCCTAGGGAGGAGAGTTAGTCCAACCTTCTTTTGCTGAAATTTTGTGGAGAGATATCCACAAAGTAGGAAGCCCTAGTTCCCGCAGCTGCACAGTTTCTGGTTCTTAGGTTAGCTCTAATACCATGTTAGATTTTTAACATTAAGCTAGAATTATATTATGATATTTAACTGAGAGAATAACAAGAACAACAATCAAACACAAGAGACAATGAACACAGTTTTTTTCCTTGGGGAAACCATAAATGGAGAAAACCCTACAACTTCCTTAGAGATAGAATCAACACCAAAAGTAAAACCCCAAAACAGTAAGATGATCTCCCGACAGTAGTAACCTCTTTCTTCCTAGCCCCAGTGTCTTCTTCTTCCTCAGCTATGTGCTACAACTGAGTGTGAGTGAGTGTGTGATAAATGGAGAGACTCACTCTCTATTTATACTAATTCTTGACTTGACAATAACCTACTGGGGCCAACTTCTCTAGGAGGGTCTAATAACCCTGGTGCCCTGGAACTGTGGGGACTTTAACCCTTGACCAATAGGAGGGTTACCCACAATGAATTGACATGACTTGTTTACATTATAGAACCTCCTGATAGGAACATCAGGGCATGACATGACTCAATTACATTATAGACACATCCCGGAATAAACATCGGGGTACAATACATAAGATATATGGATGAATACATTTCAAAGTTACAAATACATTAACAAATTCATTTTCTAGGTTTATGTTTTAGACTTTTGGGGTTATCACCCTCATTCTTATTATAAATAGGACCCTTTGGCCTCATTTTGTATTCAGCTTGGCACGTATGAGCGTAGAAGCCACATCTCTTCTCAGAGATAGCTACCACCATTCTGGCTGTTGTATTTACTATCTGTTATTTTTCTGCCATTTAGTAGAATGTGTTTACTGTATCTTTATTATATTTTCAATATGGAGATGTTTATGATTATCTAGATGTTATTTCATTTCATTCACACAAATCCAGATCAGTGGTATCATAGAAATATTCTCTTTGATTATTTCTTAGTGCATGTCACCGACAAGGTTAGGGTATAGAGAGTTTGGCCTCAAACTAGTTTTACTTAGAAAATATCACTCTCGTCGCCCCAAACGACCTTCCATGGCAGAAGAAAAGAGAGACAATGGAGCAGGAGATCATATCAAGTCACTACTCAAGGAATACCTCAAGTGACAGAGGAATGAGATGATAGATGGTTTCTCCCAAATCCTTTGACGAATACCGACAATGGCAAGTGCATATTCAACGAGAAGTCGTTTTGGTGATGCAACTCCTTTCAAGGTACAAGTTAACTTTGATATTCCTTTATTTGAAGGCCAAATTGATGCCAATGCCCTAGATCAGTGGTTGAATGTTCTAGAAGGGTATTTCTCTATCCATAAATTTTCCAATAGGTAAGATATCACCTTTGCACTCCTCAATATCGTCCCCCATGTCAAAAATTAGTGGGATACTTAATGGTAGAAAAACTCAATAGACAAGTCTGAAATGTTTGATACAAATCCTACTTGGGGCTCTTTCGTATATTACCTCAAGGAACGCTATTACCATGTGAAAAAATATGATGAAAGTACACCAAATGGACCATTCTGCATTAATAGAGGGACCAAACAGTGTCAGAGTACACAAACAACTTTCATACCTTGCACACAAAGATGGGTATGAAAGACTCCGAGTGACACCTGATACTGAAATATCGTAGTGTTATACATTGGTCCATATGAAATGAGATTGACTTCCTCAACATATCTTCACTTGGATATGCCTATCGGTATGCTGTCAAAACTGAGGAGAAATTTTGAAAAAAGAACAAGCGAGATCTAGACCTGCGAACCCATCGCAGAAGCAGGGCAAGGGAAACCATGGCCAGCAAAACATAGGACAAGGAATGATAAATAGTCCTTGCCACAAGAAAATAAGGGGAATGGGAAGACAAATAAGGACACCGAGAAGTGATGCTAATTTCATAAAATCCCTTGGCACAACACTTATCAATGTCGCTCAAAGCAGTCATTGGTGGCCAAGATCAAATCTTCAGAATCAGATCTCAATTCCGATTTAGAACCCAATGTCACAGGTGCATACCATGGGAAGAAAATCATTGATGTAGATCCCACTGCCACTATTGCTACTGCACATATTCAACCAGAGGATCCTGAAGAGTCAAAGGCAGAGGAGAGCCTCTTCCACTCGCAGATGTGGGTGAAGGGAATTCCTCTACATTATGTTGTTAACAACAAAAACCAAAAGAACTTGATCTCAGCAGAAGTCGTCAAGCGATTGGAGCCTTCGACAACACCACACCCGCAACCCTACAACATCAGTTGTCTAAGCCAAGGAGGAGGTATCTGCATTACTCAGCAATGCCTCCTACCATATGGCATCAAGAATTTCATAGACAAGTTATTATGTGATGTGGCCCCACTTGAAGTTTGTGATGTTCTTTTGAGACAACCATATATGTGGAAGCATCATGCTATATATGTGTCGTGGCCTCGCAGGGTCATTGCCACATTGGGAGGACAAATCTATTGGATACCAAATACAGTTGCACCTAACACAATATCACAAGGTATGAAGATAATCTCCCACACCGGGAAATTATCCCTCTTCACAATTGATTCTGAAGGATAACATCATATCAAAGAGACCTCCACACCATCTTCACAGGGTACCTCCACACATTAGACACAAGAAGAAAACATAGTCATTGTTTCCTCATCTATCAGAGTACCTCTACATTGCAAGGACATGCAGTCAAAGTTCCTATATAGAAACAAATCATCCATACAACAATTACAACTCTCTTGTGATGTCAAAGAAAGGAAACCTCTTCACTTCATCAAATGTCGCACCGAAAGATCATCTCAACACACAGTTCGAGATATGATATGGGATTTGATGCAATGGAGACCGTTGCTTCCTAAGGAGGGAGGATTGATCCAGAAGGATATCGGTGGCCACTCACCTATTCCACTGGCTCAAAACAATTGTTCATTGTGGCAGTTTCCTAGTTAAGTTTCTATGGTTTTTTGGGTCCCAAACTTTTGGGCCCGTTTTAAGGCCCTAAATGATGTTTTTTGGAGATTCAGAGAAAGGAAATAGCCCCATTTGAAAGTAGTAAATATTAGATAGACCTTTCAAACGAGATATCAAGTGCCCAAATTGGAGAACGTATGCAAACTTTATGACCCCTGGAAGTTGACTATTCAACTAACCATCTTGGGGCCGCAAACTTTATGACGATTCATATTCTAGGGTTATGTTTTGGATTTTTGGGGTTCTATCCCTTATTCTTATTATAAATAGGCCCCTTTGACCTCATTTTGTATTCATCTTGGCACGAATGAGCGTAGCAACCACATCTCTTCTCAGAGATACCTACCGCCATTCTAGATGTTGTATTTATAGTATGTTCTATTTTTTGTCATTTAATAGAACATGTGTTTTATGTATCTTTCTTATATTTGAAATATGGATGTGTTTATGATTATCAACATGTTCTTTCATTTCGTTCACACATAAATATGGATCAGTGGTATCAGAGCAATATTCTCTTTGATTGTTTCTCAACGCATGTCCCCGACGAGGTCAAGGTATAGATATTTTGGTCTCGAACTAGTTTCAATTGGAAAATATCACTCTTGCCACCCCAAATGACCTCCCATGGAGGAAGAAAAGAGAGAAGATGAAGCAAGAGATCCTATCAAGTCACTGCTCAAGGAATCCCTCGATCAATAGAGGAACGAGATGATGGACAGTTTCACCCAAATCCTTCGACGAATACTGGTAGCAACAAGTGCATGTTCAATGAGCAGTCATTTAGGGGATGAAAATCCCTTCAAGGTACAATTTAATTTTGATATTCTTTTATTTGAAGGCTAGATGGATGCTGATGCCCTTGATCAGTGGTTGAATGTTCTAGAAGGGTATTTCTCTGTCCACAAATTTTTCGATAGGGAAAAGATCACCTTTGCGCTCCTTAAGGATGTTGCCCATGTCAAAAATTGGTGGGATACTTATTGGGAGAAAAACTCATCAGACAAGTCTAAACTATTTGAGACAAATCCCACTTGGGGCTCTTTTGTAGATTCTGTCAAGGAACAATATTACCCTATGGGAAACTATGATGAGCAGTACACCAAATGGACAATTATGTGTTAAGAGAGGGAGCAGAAGATGTTGGAGTACACAAACAACTTTCATACCTTGAACACAAAGCTGGGTATGAAGGACTCTGAGCCGAACCTGATACTTAAATATCGTAGTGGTCTACATTGGTACATCTGAATTGAGATGGAATTCCTTGAAATATCTCCACTTGGATTTTCCTATCAGTATGCTGTCAAAATCAAGGAGAAATTTTGACAAAAGAACAAGCGATACATTGGACTTGCGAACCCACCACAAAAGCAAGGCAAGTGAAACCCTGGCCTGCAAAACACATGACAAGGAAAAGATAACCAGTCCCCACCACAAGAAAAGAAGGGGAATGGGAAGACAAAGAAGGACACTACGAAGTCGTGTGAATTTCATAAAATCCCTTGGGACAACACTGATGAATATCACTCAAAGAAGTCATTGGTGACCAAGATCAAATATTCAGAATCATATACTGATTCCAATTCAGAACCCAGTGTCACAGGTGCAGACCATGGGAAGCATATCATTGATGTTGATCCCACTTCCATTGTTTCTATTGCACATATTCAACTAGAGGAGCCTGAAGAGTCAATGGATCGCCTCTTCCACTCATATATGTGGTGAAGGGAATGCATCTACATTTTTTTGTTGACAAAGAAAACCAAAAGAACTTGATCTTAGTAGAAGTTGTCAATATATTGGAGCTTTCGACAACACCACACTCACAACTCTACAACATTGGTTGGCTAATCCAAGGACTAGGTATCCGCATTACTCAGCAATGCCTCCTACCATATGGAATCAAGCCTTTCATAGATGAGGCATTGTGTGATGTGGCCCCACTTGAAGTCTGTGATTTTCTTTTAGGACAACCATATATGTGGAAGCGTCATGCTATACATGAGTCACGTCCTTGCAATTTCATTATCAATTTGGGAGGAAAAATCTATCAGATACCAGATGCAGTTGCACCTAACACAGTCTCACAAGGTAGGAATATAAGCTCCCACACTAGGAAATTATCCCTGTTCATAATTACATCTAAAGGAGAACATCAGATCACAGAGACCTCCACACCCTCTGCACAGGGTACCTCTGCTCGTCAGACACAAGAAGAAAATAGAGTCATTGTTTTCTCATCTATCCATGTACCTATACAGTGCAAGGAAATGAAATCAAAGTGCTCGTACATAAAAAAAATCATCCATACAACAATTGCAGCTCTCTCAAGATGTCAAATAAAGGGAACCTCATCACTTTAACAAATGTCGCACCAGAAGATCATCTCAACAAATAGTTCAATATATGATACGGGATTTGATGCAGTGGAGACCATAACTTACAGAGGAGGGAGGATTGATCCAGATGGTTATCGATGGCCACCCACCTATTCCACTGGCTCAAAACAATTGTCCATTGTGGCAGTTTTCTAGTTCTTTTTCTATGGTTTTTCGGGTCCCAAACTTCTGGGGCCGTTTTGAGGCCGTAAATGATGTTTTTTTGCGATTTGGAGGACCGAATAGTTGTTAAAAGAATTCATTTGGCGCCATTCGAAAGTTGTAAATATCAGATAGACCTTTTCGATGGTCTATCAAGCGCCCAAATCGGAGATCGTATGCAAAATTTATGACCCTAAGAAGTTAACTGTTCAACTTATCACTTTGGGGCCGCAAAATTTATGACCGTTCATTTTATAGGGTTATGTTTTGGACTTTTTGGGTTCTTTCCCTCATTCATATTATAAATAGGCCCCTTTGGCCTCATTTTGTATTTATCTTGGCACATATGAGTGTAGCAGCCACATGTCTTCTCATAGATAGCTACCACCATTCTAGTTGTTGTATTTACAGTCTGTTCTATTTCCATCATTTAATAGAATATGTGTTTACTATATCTCTAATATATTTTCAATATGGCTATGTTTATGATTATCTACATGTTCTTTCATTTTGTTAACACATAAATCCGAATTAGTGGTATCAGAGCAATCTTCTCTTTGATTGTTTCTAAGCACATGTCCCTGACAACGTGAGTGTATAGAGAGTTTGGTCTTGAACTAGTTTCACTTGGAAAAGATCACTCTCGCTGCCCAAACAACCTCCCATGGCAAAATAAAAGAGAGATGATGGAGCATGAGATCCTATCAATTCACTGCTTAAGGAATCCCTTGAGCGACAGAGGAATGAGATGATGGACGGTTTTGCCCAAATACTTGGACGAATACCTCTAGCGATAAGTGCATCTTCAACGAGCAGCCATGACAGGGATGAAAATCCGTTCAAGGTACAAGTTAAATTTGATATTAATTTATTTGAAGGCTAGATCGATGTTGATTCCCTAGACCCATGGCTGAATGTTCTAGAAGGGTATTTCTCTGTCCACAATTTTTTTGACAAGGAAAATATCAGCTTTGTGCTCCTCAAGGTCGTCCCCCATGTCAAAAATTGGTGTGATACTTATTGGGAGAAAAATGCATTAGATGAGTCTGGAATGTTTGAGAAAAATCCCACTTAGGGATCTTTCATAGATGTCATCAAGGAACAGTATTACCCTCTAGGAAACTATGATGAGAAGTACACCAAATGGACCATTCATACGTTGCGCACAAAGTTGTATATGAAGGACTCCGAGCAGCACCTGATATTAAAATATCGCAATGGTCTACATCGGTACATCTGAACTGAGATGGACTTCCTTGACATCTATTCACTTGGATCTGCCTATCGGTATGTTGTCAAAATCAAGGAGAAATTTTGACAAAAAGAACAAGTGAGACTTTGGACCTGTGAACCCATTGCAGAAGAAAGGCAAGGGAAACCGTGGCCCGCAAAACACAGGACAAGGAAAAGACAAGTAGTCCCCACCACAAAAAAATAAGGGGAATGGGAAGACAAAGAAGGACACTGAGAAGTGGTGTGAATTTCATAAAATCCCTTGGCACAACACTGATGAATATCACTCAGAGAAGTCATTGGAGGCCAATATCAAATATTCAGAATCAGATCCTGATGTTACAGGTGCAGACCATGGGAAGAATATCATCGATGAAGACCCCACTTCCACTGTTTCTACCACACATATTCAACCAGAGGATCTTGAAGATTTAGAGGTAGAGGAGCACCTCTTAGAATTTTATATTTGGGTGAAAGGAATGCCTCTACATTTTGTTGTTGACAAGGACAACCAAAAGAACTTGATCTCATTATAAGTCATCAAGATATTGGAGCTTCTGACAACACCACACTGACAACCCTGCAACATCGGTTGGCTAACCAAAGGACAAGGTATACGCATTACTCAGAAATGCCTCCTACCATATGGCATCAATCCTTTCATAGATGAGGTATTATGTGATGTGGCCCCACTTGAAGTCTGTGATGTTTTTTTAGGACAACCATATATGTGGAAGCGTCATGCTATATATGAGTCATGACCTTACAATGTCATTGTCACTTTGGGAGGACGAATCCATCAGATACCAGAGACAATTGCACCTAACACAGTATCACAAGGTAGGAAGATAAGCTACCACACCAGGAAATTATCCCTCTTCACAATTGCGTCTGAAGGAGAACATGATATCACATAGACCTCCACACCCTTTGCACAGGGTACCTATGCTCATCAGACACAAGAAGAAAACATAGTCATTGTTTCCTCATTTATACAAGTACCTCTATAGTGCAAGGCCACGTAGTCAAAGTGCTTGTACATAAACAAATAATCCAAAGAACAATTACAACTCTCTCGTGATGTCAAAGAAAGGCAACGTCTCCACTAGTTCAGCAAATTTCGCACCAGATGATTAACTCAACACACAATACAAGATATGATATGTGATTTGACGCAATGGATACCATTTATTCTTGGATAGCATTGCTTCCCAAGAAGGGAGGATTGATCCAGATGGATATCGATGGCCACCCACCAATTCCACTGGCTCAAAAAAATTGTCCATTATGGTAGTTTCCTAGTTATTATTCTACATTTTTTCGGGTCTCAAACTTTCGGTGTCACATGCCCCAATTTTGCAAAAATAAAATTATCATATTTGATTTTATTTCAAGAAAATATGTTAAATTTTATGCTAAGTTGTAATTGATGACTCAGCAGAGTCAAGGATATTGAATGTAATTCTAAATATTTTAATTATAAATAAATAAAAGTGGAGACAACAACTTGGGAGAGCTGTTAAAAGAGTGTTTTCTGGTCAAGTTGGTGGAGGAGATTGGGTGGAGAGCAAATATACAAGTGGCAGCATCCTCAAACACTTCCAACTGTTGGAGGTTGCAACCTCCCTACATTTGGGGTCATGATCCCCCAAGAAAGTGGTATCAAAGTAGGTGGCTCAATTAATGACAACTAACCCAAAAGACCTAGTCAATCTTGATAAAAATGCTAATTGAATCGAGTTGGGGCTGCTCCTTCTAGGAAGGAGATCATTCAGGTGAATGAACTTCAAGGGATTTCAATGGCAAGGGAATTTGTGGAAGGTGTTTGAGGGGTTAATTGCAGAAAGTGATCTAGTGCATCTTTTCAGCTGAAGGATCTTACTGCTGAGTGCAGAGTTATTACTGAGTGATTGGACTAGTATTTTGTTTGCTTGCTCCACCAGTTCTCAGCCAAGGAGACCAGGAACAGGCTCGGGGGTCCTGAGGAGACGTTGTTTGAGTTCTCTCCAGGAGTTGGTAGGGAGGAATGGCCTCCCAACGTTGTTGTTGTCTAGGTTAATCAGGTTCTACAGTCTTTTAATTTCATTGTGTTAAATATTTAAATGTGAGCCAGACTGATTATTGAATGTTAAATGTTTAGTTGTGATTTGATAGTTTTAGTAATCTTTTAGTTTATTGAAAAACTGATTCTGAAATTGATGAAAAATAATCCTAACCTGTGTTTTTCCACATCTGGAGTGGACCAAACCATACTCTAGCATAGGCAGTGTAATTAAATAGAATATAGATATGTTAGAAACCTGAAATGAACTGAGGTATTATGCAGTAATCTATTTCTGTATGTAGTTGTTATCAGAGAAGAACAATATCATGTTAGTTAAGTTTATTGTTTAGCTAGATTGTTGTTGTAAGAATGCTAGAAAAGAAATAGCCAAATACTGTATAGATAGCATGTTATTATATTAACAAGTTATTCAAGTAAATAAGTTATTGCTTTTACGCAGTACTTTATTTGATAAATTATACTATTAACCTGTAACAGAGGCAAAAGAAATAACTTAGATAACGCATTCATTTTATTCTGTGAAGGAAAGAATAAAGTTTGTTTCACATAGTTTATTTTAGTGTTCATAATAACTAACTATATCTACAAATGTTCATACTTCAAGTAGGGTAATACTAGCATAATTATTTTCTATAAACAAATTAAATACATCAATGTAGAATATTGTAACAAAGAACAATAATAAACCTATCTATATTTTTATTTAATAAAAACAACTAGAATACAATGGTAAATAACATTTAATAAATGTTATTTATAAAAGAACTAATTCATTTAAATATTTTGAACAAAATTTACTTATAAAGAGAAAGTATAGGGTTGAAACCCTAATAACAATAATATTTATAAATAACAACCATTTAAATAATAATCCAAGTTTCTGGATTAATTATTATTTAAACAACAAAACTATTGTAGATTATTACAATCCTCTAAGGTTAGTGGAAAAATAACTATGGTAATATAACACTATCTACCTGTAACAATAATTAAATTAAAATTAATTATTGAACTAAAAATTAAAGAATAAAATAAAGAAATTATTTTATACACAGGTCACCTACAGGAAACCCTAGCTCGAATATCTGAGCTTGTAAATAAATAATTATAATAGGATGGAATAATAGGTTAAGTTATAATAATACCATTAATGCAAGATAAATATTAGACAACAAAAAAATTTCTATTACACAGGCGAATAAGGGTAAACACCCTAGTTTACAAAATTACATTAAGAGCTTAAAAATTAACTGAGTTCGAGCTCAAAAGAGATAATCTCTATGCTATATAACTAACAGTGTATGGATTGACAGGCCGTAAGAACTATTAACATAACTTCGTAGAAAAAAGACAAGTAAACAAACATTTACAAGTCACGGCTTGAGCCGGAGTACCCTGCTGGAAGCAAGGGTTTAACAAAAACTAAACTAGAAATCTGAAGAACAGTAACCCAAGAAGGGTAACAACTAGGCCGTAACCTTTCAACTGGAAATTATCCCTTAAGGACTGCACAAGCAGGGAATGCTATTTGTTAACTAGGTCTTACCTGTAGCTAGAGTGCTGGCCTTTACTCGAAAGTACTAGCTGCCAAGAGAGTTGCGAACTGTCACCTGCAAGGAGGAAAAACCAACGATAATTAAAATGCGCTTACATAACTGTATATTGAACTAAGGTTTAGTTTTAAAAATTTTAAAGGAATTTCGTTACCTGGAGGTGAAATTTATATAGCCACAAAGAAACAGTAGCACCGCCACCAGTGTCACAAGAAGCCAAGCCTTCATACTTGCAAAGACAGAGACGATGGAGACGCATGCACAAGCCACTGCCAGTAGCAACAAGAAGAAGTATGGGCAATGGCCAAGAAAGAACTAGACAACGAAGCTGGAACTGTCACCTACAATGCAAGGCATGAGAACGAGACTCTTGAACCCTACAATGAGGACAATGCTGTAACAGCAGCAAGAAAACTTTTTAAACTATCTCTGCAGGCAGGCCACAGAGGCAAAAAGCAAGAAGCCACTCACAGGCCAGGCCATAAGCCTTATGCCACGACTCTCTACAAACCCATGCAGAGGTAAAAATCATAGTGCACAACAAGAGTCTGAGAACGAAGAAGGTAAACTAAAACGATTTAAACCAGGAATCAGAGCTTATCTAACAAACAGTAGGGTAACATGGCCGCCATGGAAATAGTTATAGAGCGGGCCGAAGGCCCGAGAACCACGGAGGTAAATAAAAAAGAATAGGGTTACAACGAATTTTATACTTTCAACACTTGGCCAGGACAAGACCACATGGTCACTTAAATTTTTAACCATGCAGTGGGTCGTTGTAATAGTCACCTGCATGCAATAATTTACAATGATTTATATATAATCCGTGAACAATTATGCAAGAACTATATTTGTTCAAACGTTTATAAAGTTCCACGATCACATAATAGGTGTCAACATATTGTTTCTTGGGCATAGAACCATGAACCCTCGGATCATTGACAATTTTAAGATATAGTGATCATGTAGTTTGGAACTATGATGATTGTATATCTATGTTTTATAACACAAAAACCTTACCCATAAACCAATCAATGGAGTGGTTTTAATGCCTCAATATTTTACAATGTCAATATTATAACGTGAACATTATGATTACCATGTTTATCCATGTTAAGCTATACATTGACTTAGCAACGGATACAACCTTTTTAACATTAGTTTTGCTCAAAATAATTCATGCATGAAAGCATTCGATCATCGTTAACCATATATCCATTTCATCATAGCATCGATATTTCATTATGGATATTGGTAAGCCTTGTTCTTTTTGTTGACCTTGTTTTGTGTAGAAATCATATGTTACTTTGGGAGATACCAAGTAAAAGGATTTTTAATCACCTAGCAAACTATAGTATTCTATATAGTCTATGCATGGCTAATCTCTTTCCTATCAACATTTATGTTGCGACATTATAAATTTGCACAACATAGTATTAGTAGAATCATGGACTCTATTAATTTTACTTGTTTATAACTTTGAATTAATTTTAAACTTGTATATCTAATAAACAAGATAGTTTATGCATGTTTGTGAGTCTCATAGAAACCAATAAATTAGTTGGTGGCAAAACTAGGAGTTTGGCTAAGTGTAATATGAAAACACTTCTATAAATTCTTTTACATAGCTCAGATCAACAAAATTTTAATAGCTTTTGGTTATTTTTCTCAAACATGGCATGTACTAATATTTTAACCATGCTTTTGGTTAGTAAAATGGTTTAGGAATATCTGGTGCTTAGCATGGAGTAGTAAGTCAATATTTCTCGAAAGCATCAACCTCAGCAAACTGTTTGTGGATAGTAACTCAATTCAAGAGAAGTATTATAGAAAAATAAGAAACTGAATTGGAATAATCCTACTAGAGTCTAAGTCCTTAGAACCGTATGTTTCAATGTAATGTTCAGAACTTTACAGGCAGTAATCTTCATTGCAGAAGATAAATATCGAGCAATTGGTTATACTAATATTATAAGTTGATAATGTATAAATACTAATAGAACAATCATTATAGCATTACAGGTTATGCACTCTAAAGTAGAAGTAACTTACAACTAAGATCACAAGTTGTGAACCAAAGAAAGTATTTTTAATATCGCTACTTACATTAAAGAAAGAAACTCATTTACGTGTATTTCGTTTACAAGAATAACTGAAGGAAACAAAACTACTTGTTTTACCTCACAGAAGTAGCTTGAAATATAATAGCTTATTTACTAAGATCGTATTTGCAAAAAGAAACGCTGTTGGTTACTTTATGAAATTTTAAAGCGTTATGCGTTCAAACATACATGTAAAACCTGTAAGAACAAGTAAGCTTTCTGTGTTAGCATAAATGCTAAGTAAGCCCAGGATTTCAAACAGATTCCACCTACTTGTCATAAATAAAATTCATCAGTAAACTGAATGTAGGAATAATGCACAAGTTAAACTTAATCTTGTTTCAAAAAGGAAACTGCTGAAATAACATAATTGAGATTATGTAAAACTAATCTATTAACTATTTCTTTCATTGCTAACCTTTAGCTGTTAGTAAACTGTAGTTCCAACATTTTATGTTAATTCAAAATTTTAATTTTTTGTGAAAATTTGGGGTTTTGGCATTCGGGGCCATTTTGAGGCCCTAAACGACGTTTTTTGGAGATTCAAGGGGCCAGGAGGTTTACTTCGACATGCAGTTGGCCCCATTCAAAATCTATAAATATCAGATATACCTTTCCAACAGTCTATCGAGCGCCCAAATTAGAGATCATATGCAAAAGTTATGACCTCGGGAAGTTGATTGTTCAACTTACCACCTTGGGGCCGAAAAATTTATGATGATTCATCTTCCACTAGTACATGTGAAAATTTTTCCCACAGCAAATTGTTGTTATAGAAACACATATATGTCGCTATATCAATTATTAGAAGCCCAAATTTTCTTCACAAAGTTATCGTCGCATTAGCCACACTTTGAATATTTTGTCTATATAGCAAAAGAACATTGATGACACATGGTGATTGTGGCATTTGCTTCAAAAAACAATAGGCCTCGATATAGTGACTGGGTGTTGTTATAATGACAGTTTATTGTGTAAAAAACAAGCGACTAATTCAAATTGCATCGTTTGAGCGATGTTTGGGAGTCGCTATAACGACAGAATATTGTCTCCAAATCAGGCCTCTATTTCAATAAATTATTGATAGTTAGTAGTTCAAGTTTTGATGATTTCTTCACTCAAGATGTAATTATTTCATTTGAGTTCTTTTTATAGTCACTTCCAAAACCTATTCTCAACCATTTAAATTTAGCACTTTGGAATCATCCTTGCTCTTTATCTTTTCTAGGGAAGTCGAAGATGGAGTTTTGTAATATGTTTCATTTCTTCATAATATGTGTGGATTATCATATAAGGTTCTAGTATACACCTTCTAATGATACCCCTTGTGATTGGAAAAAAACCAGTCCAAATTCAGAGGATCGCCAACCACGACAAGGGTTGTCCTACCTATAATTATCATGCAAATTACGTTTGTGTTGATTCATGTGATAACAAATTGGTGTCATTGATGGGGCCCTTCATCAACCCTCTAAATTGAAAGCCTTGGTAAGGGAGTACAAGGATGTATTTGTGTGGTCTTATGATGATTTAAATACCTATGATACTAAGTTGATAAATCATACAAGTCCATTGAACAAGGATGAAATACCATTCAAATTGAATCATTAAAGACACATGAACCCTAACGTAGCTTTGGTGATATAGAGAGAGTTACAAAATCTCATGGATTCCCACATCATCACACCTATTATGTATTCCCCTAGATTGGTAATGTTGTTCCCGTTAGAAATAAGAATGGATATATTCACATTTGCATTGATTTCATAAATATTAACCTTATGTCTCCCAAATACAATTAACCCCTTCCAAGCATGGAGCATGTTTTACAAAATATAATAGGATTAAGGATAATGTCCATGTTGGAAAAATTATTTGGTTGCAACTAGGTATCAAAATACAACTAGGTAGGTCAACTTAAAGAAAGGTTAAGTTATCCTTTTCAGGTATAAATAAGGAAACTCCCCCTCATTTGTAATCAAGATCATGGGACCAAATAAGATAATTTTTCTCTTTCTTCTTGTGTAATGGGTTAATCGAGTGGTGTGCACCTCCTTTCTTGGCAAGTTATAGGTGTTTTTAAGGGTAAGATGATGCATGAGGTCCCTTTACTGTCTTTCAAAGTTTGTCTAAGATGAAAATATTATTTGTTGTCAATGTTTCTATGTGATTGGGTCTACTAATGAATGGACAAGGAAAATGAGATAATCACAAATGAATGGGGCCTATATCCTTGTGAACTTAGCAACTGGTTTCTTTGAGTTTTGATTGATGAATAAAATGTGAGGAAGACATGATCAATCAGATTTTCCCTGAGTATTTTTGCAAAACATACATGCAACAAAGCTACGTTGGCGATACTAATTATAATTTTTGGTACAGCTTACCTTGATTTGTGGAGCTTGGCACTGTCTTCTGTTTCTTTACCTTTCAAAACATCTTTCAACATACTACAAATATTTTTCTGTTGCAATAATTTCATGTTAGGACCCATCAAATAAATATTTGCATGTGTATGAAAATAACAAAATGAAGCTAAAAAAATAAGTTTGAGTAGTATGTCTTAATGAATAAAAACATCAATAATAATGACCATTTACAATTGACGAACATTTTTAATTTAACAATGTAAATTACAATAATATTCAAGTAAAATAATTGGTAATAAGATATCACTTGAGGAACCATGGAGAACCACAACACTATGTATATAAGGCCATCGATCACAACAAAACGCCAATTTTTCCTCTGAAATATGAAAATGTTTCCCAAGGCTATCTGTAACAAGTTCCAATGGATGAGTCAAATAGCAATAGTAAAATTTAAACACTACAATTATATAAATAACTATTTTTAATGTATAATTCCTTACGATTCATTAAGCTCCTCTTTGTTTTGAGAATAATTTAATATTCACTACTAAACAAGACCAACCACGTGAAGTTGGAAGCTCTCATGGCCCCTCCCCGCCTCACATCAATCTTAATTCCCCAAACCCAATGCATCTACTTGGAAATAAAAATTTATTGCAAATTCATTGATTCAATAGATGAAAAAAAACTATCATTAAACCATTCATTCATTCAATAGCCGAAAAAAAAATTCATTAAAACATTCATTAAATCATTCATTAAACCATTCATTCAGTCAATAACTGTTAAAACCATTTAGTAAATCATTCATTAAAGCATTCATTCATTAATAGTAGAAAAAATCATGCACGACATTGTATTATAAAAAACAATTACTCAAAATTTCTTCAGTCACTTCTTTTTTACTTTTCTTTTCTTTACAAAATGAGCAAGAAGTGCATCTTCCAAAATCTGTTGTTCAGTCTCCCTTGTAGATTGCTTACCACTTGGATCTTGTGGAAAGGGGCTCGGAATTGCTGCAATAATGCGAAAATGTTGCTTTAATTTTTTTATAATTACAAATATTTCATTTAAAAAAAATTACAAAGGTGTTTTTTTACCTGGCATGGGAACAACATGTTCTTCATTATCCTATCGAGGATCAACCTGTACAGTGTGACCATCTGCATGCTCTGCAATTGAAATATAGAGAAGTACAATTAATGTTCAACATCTGCACTTATCTATACAAAACATTATCATATTAATAAATTCATTACCAGGAATTGAAGCATCATCTTCGACTGGTTGGTGTACATCATCGACATTAATGGGATCATTGCTTTCATGCTCAGAACATAATAAGTTTTTTATGTAAATTTTTTATAATGAATAGATTGCATGAAAATTAATAAATTTTCATTAAACTATATAGTTTTTATATACAAGTGCACTAGATGGATCACCAGAAGACTGTGTATGCCCAGAAAAAACGTTTTTGGTGTTCAACAATAGCTTCAAAGCCATGTTGGAAGCCAAGCTTCAAGTCTTCCTGAGTGGGCACTTCTTTGAATCAGTCGACATGCATTTTTGCATAACGTCATTAATTTTACCTTTTTCGCCAAAATAAAACGAAAATAATTTTCTATTTATTATTTGGATGCAGTATCAGGTATTTGATACTTGTAAATCGTGCCGCCAAATTCGTATAACCACCAGGCCAAAGCTTGTGTTGACCAATTTTATCCAGTGTTTCCTTTGTGGCCTTGGATGTGTCTAACAACCTAATCAAGTGTTGAATTATGTTAGTCGATGTTCCAACTTCAATATAAAAATTAATAATAATAAGGCTTACCATTACATTGTGGAATGTATTGCATACCTCTCTGTGCCTGGTGGTATCTTTCTTGCTTTTCTCAGAGCCCTCCATTTTCCGTCTTCCACTAGGTATTTCCACTCCCTTGATGGAATCATTAGAGGGTGCTCATACCTAGGGTTATTTTCTAGGTCAACCCTACATTGGTCTCGGACAATCTTCATATGTTGTCCAGTCTTCTTTAGGACCTTCATTGTTTTGAAGGTATCTTTGTTGAATAGGATAACCAACTAATTAGTCAGCTCATCCTTTAATTATTTTGTATGTTTGTCCCACCTTGTGTGGATGGTGAGCGCGAAGATATCCAAGGTCAAATCATTTATATTTTTATAAAATACATCATTTCCTGCAAAACAATCATGCCATCAGTAGTTAAATTTTTTTTATCGGTATGTTACAAAAAAATTAGAAAAACTAAATTGAACAATCTATAATTACCTGGAATCTTCTCTATATTTATTGGAACGAGTTCCTCGTTCACCAAAATTTTTGTCACTATTGAACTCGTGTTAGTGACACTGGAAGATCCAAGAAATGCTCCTTCAATATCCGCATTAGTATCAGACCCTGCCTCCACCCCTTCTTCTACACGATCTGTTGTGCATCGTTTAGCATCGGCTGCACCCTTTGCTAGCCTCGGGGGTGTCACAAAACATGTTGCTGACTGTTTAGACGACAACACAGGTGCAATGTGTCATGCACGTGGAGTGGATTTCTCACTGGGCCCAACTCTGCCTTCACCACCAGTGTGTGGTCGCAGTGACTTCCTGTAAATACAAACCATTCAATTATAAGTTCACTATCATATAAAATTAAAAATTATAAAGTTCTAATTGAATTCATATTATGATTCCACAACTTACTTTCAAGGCCTGATATCTCTGCATCAACACTTGAACCTTTGCTTTGATCTCATATGTCTATAGAATTATGAATAGCAGACGAAGCATATCCGCATCAATTGTTTTCAAGGTATTCTCTAGCAGCTTCACCGGGTTTATAGAAGAATCAATGTAAGAATCATTCAACAACTCGTTGACATAAAAAATTATGGACTTCTGTGTTGTTGTTTCATAAACCGAATAATTTGTCTGCAACAAAAATATGTAAAACATTGCTTAATTGTTGAATCAATAGTCCGAGCAAAAAATTATATTAACAAAAAATATCTATCATGATAGATTCCTAGAATTACATCTAGGTTTACCTGATGCCTAGACGACGGCTTGGTTTGAACAAAAGTTGGGGACTTTCCTTGACCATCCACCTATAAAAAAAAGTAGACAACGTTATCATAATGAACACAATTATAAAAATGAAAAAATACTTAACAAAATAAACATTATGATACATTTTATGTATGTGTACAATTTTGAAGTATTTAAATTGTAGAATTCCATTCAGGTTTACCTATTGCCCCAAGGTTGTAGTCGTCTGATGAACAACCGGGTGGCTTTCCCGATCAACACTCTGCATGAAATATATACAAGATTATATAAACAAAACGAATATATTATTGAAAAAAATAACAACAAAACTGTTTGTACATATTAAATTTTTACAATGGCATCAATGCCGCCTCGTGGAAGGTCTAGTAACATCTATTGTGAGGGAGGTTCCCCCGACAGAACCCTGCATCAAAACATACTAAAAATTACCTAATGAAACCAAAATACTCATTAAAACAATTTAATAACATAACATTTTTATGTATACATGTTTCCTCGAGGATGGTGTACTCCTCTCACTAGCTGCTTGGGTGATATGCCCTCGATCACCTCCCTTCGAAGTCAACATAGGAAATTTAATAAAAAATTATTATTATTTGCTATCGAAAAATCCTAAATATGTTAAAATAATTAATAAAAGGTTGGGTAAATTGTTGTATGTACTACATCCATACTAACTGTGTTTGTATCTACTCGATTCAAATTGTAATTAATAAGCAGCTCTTCTTTACTATTTATTGATTTAATGGCACATACAAAGACACATTTTTCTTCACGACCCTCAAATATGCAGTTGGGTTGCTTAAGTGTAGGCCCTAGTTGTGTACTATTTATAAACCCCACAATATTCCCAGTTGTCTTTGGCCTTTCATCAATGTACAACATTGCTCCTTTATTTTGATGTTTGTCTTTCAGTTGTAAATAATTTACGGACAACCCATATCTACACATATTGGACCAGGAACATCCAATCATTATAGTTGTAAGAGGGTCCAACATACTGCATCAATTGTGTACATCTATCGTAACTGACCTTTATGCCATCCATGCAAAACAACCCCAACCCATGTAATGATGATGATGCAATTCTATATATCCTCTCATTCACACAAAAAACAGTGTTGACTTGAGGAATATCCCTAGGTACCCATTTTTTCACTAGATGTTTGTACCTTAAGGGCACCTCGATGTCTCCTAATGTCTCATCATCATAGGAGCATGACCCTCTCCAGCGAGAAAAAATTCCATGCGTTTATTGAATTTTCTTCTGATCTTCTGAAATCTAGTTGACATAGCCCTTATAGACCTATTGTATGTCTCACTTTCCTCTATCCATCCTAAAATCCTCTCACTCGAGGAAGAAAGGTCTGGAAAATACCTGTTTGGTTCCACTTGCACCATGGCTGGAAAAAAACTTGGCAAATAAGAGCAAAATACCAGCAAAAACTTGGAGAGACTTATAAGCATGGCATAATAGTGATATCATTATCTTGAATAATATCAATAATTCCCTAGTATAACAGTTCATCAAATAGTCCTTTAATAAGAGATAGATATCAAGTGGTTCCATAGCTAATGCTTCATCCAATTTATCTCAAAATACAAACTATGTTTTGGACAAAATTTGTAGGTGCTTTTTAAATTTATTTTGTGTCCTCACCAAAAATATTTAAGACTCGGTTTACGGATCTCAATATATATAATAAAATCATTTTCTAATATTTTGTAACTTTTTTTCATAAGAAAAATAGGTGTTCCTTGATATTCAATATTGAATCAAAGGTAACTTGTACATAGTCCTGACAATAAGTCATTCCAGACGCGAGTGGAGATAAGTATCAACAACTTTCCCAAGGGGAGGGACAGAACCCACAATACCAAGATGAATGAAGTAGCAATACTACAGGGAGAAAATAAGGATCCCAAACAACTTATACAAGGAGGTATCGAGGGTGGAGAAAACAGACCCCTGGGGGATGAAAACAAAATATATATCCCTAGGTAAAACAAGAAACATCCTAATGTATCCCATAGTCGAAATAACCAAAAAATACTATGCCACATAAATAAAAAATCTTTTAAAAGAGTTGTATCATTCCCTCCTCAATGATTTCTCCTTCTAAAAGTTACGAGGAGAGTAGGCTAGCCTTCATATTCAATGCTTCCTTGAAAAAACTGTATGCACTCATATTGTGCTCCCTGTAGACATGCCTAAATTAATATAACCCAGGAATTGAATTCATCGGTATTATATCATATATGTCCAATTTAATGGATATTCGACAAAAAATTTCACTACATAGATATTGGAAATCCGACGAAGTCTCCTTCATAGAGGTCAAGATTTCAAATATGTAACATGGACTTGCAGCTGGCCCCAATAGCTTCTTCGTGTCTTGGGTAAAATTGAATCTTGATTGGTGGCATGATATGCCACCATCCATTGGAGGAAATTTGAGGTCTAAGATGGGCCTCCTAAGGAAAATAATAAAATAATAGTTATTAATTTTGGAGGAAGAATGAAAAAAACTACTTTTTTTGTTCGTATTTTCGACATATATCCCTGTGTTTTTACTCAAATTCTGAGAAGGAGAGCTCATTGGATGTGGAATTTAATTCCGCATTCAACGATTACCCACACCGCATACTTTTTATGGACCCCGCTACCCCAAAAATAAGAAATACCCGAAAACATGTGATGATGATGTCATCATCATGTTTTTTCAGGTATTTCTTATTTTTTGGGTAGCAGGTTCCATAAAAAGTATGCAGTGTGGGTACTCGTTAGATGTGGAATTAAATTATACATCCAACGAGCTCTCCCACCTGGAATTTGAGTAAAAACACAGGGATATATATCTAAAATACGAACCAAAAAAGTAGTTTTCTTTTATGACAAATATGTCAATTCAACCATTGTGGTTGACTCATTTTATTGAAATTCTATTGGTTCTTGAATTCCAACTCACAAAATTTATTGTTGGCACATTTTCTTGTAAGGCCCATTTTAGACCCCAAATTTCCTCTAATGCTTCACTGCTGGACCATGGCCCCATTGGTAAGTTTTATATTTTTAAATTACTCAACAAAAGTGTACATTAATTATCCCAATAGTTTTTAATGTTGATTACCCCCATGTACAAACCACATATATACTTGCAAAACTAGCACAAGATGAATGCTCTTTCAGGGTTTGATACATGGATTGATAAATAATTGTTTTAACAACAATAATTTATCGGAAAAAATAAAACTACTAAAAATAACAGTTTCTCAAATATAGTGAAGCTGACTCTAATAAAATCTGATTACTTTGAATAACCAACAAGACAGAGTCTAGATGGATCTTAGTCCTATGAAGACCCCAGACCTTTGGCTCCTGGAAAAAATCAAACTACTAGAAATAACAGTTTCTAAAATACAGTGAAAATGACTCTAATAAAATTTGATTACTGAAAAGACCTGAATGCACCTGTAATAAACATGATAGTATAGATGGATATTACCCCTCTAGTTGTGTAGGAAATCTAGGGGTTACCAATGGTGACTCAAGGGGAAGACATCCTTTTGCAAGGTGTTGAGAACCATGAGGTTTCTGTAGTTTGAGTCTCTAAAAATTGATTCATCGAAATCTGCTTGCATCAATGTTCTTGTACACTTATAATGGAGTCAAATGATGGTGCATGCACTAACCAATTGGAAAGACAACCAAATCATGCATGTCCATCCACAATTGCAAGTAGCAACCACCTAATATGTACACCTCTCCTGTTGGAAAATGCACTGAAGTTGACAATTAGGAGGAAGCCATCTTATTAGGGACTTATGTTTCCAGTGTTACTCTTTTGATTGAGCTTGCATAACCATCTGATAATTGAGGTCCAATTTATTTTTGTGAAGGGTGGGAGTGTCCATCATGCTTGTGTCCATTATTTCCTCTCGAGTTGACAAAATTATTGTCCAACTATTGCATTTGGAAGAATATGTTGCCAAAGTTGTTTATGTTCCAGGATTTAATCTTGTTTTTCAAAATGTCAGTTTTTTGAACTGATATTGACTTCTGCATGGTTCCTACATTGTTTTATCATGTCCTTGAAATAAAAATTTGAAAGCCACATTTTGTCATAGTGGAAGGGAGTTCATTTTGAGATTTCTCTGGAATTCCAGTGTAAAAAAATTGGCCAGTGGTCTGATCCAATTGGGAGGATTGTGGGTTCCTATTCCATCCTCTCACACAAAAGGTCTTCTGAGAGAATAAAATGGTCTAATTTTTCAGCTACATGTTTCTCCATGCTTGTTCTAGGTAAAAATTTCATTGCTAGAGGCATCTGCATACATGAAATATGTACGATAGACGGAGCATCATCTTCATGAACCAAACTTGAAGCCCTTCGTATTCGTCGATTTGAGTAGGGAATTTCTCCACCATTCGAGTATTTCAATGAAGGGTTTGAAAATAACAGCTTAGAAAGCTATGATGAAACTACGAATATGGGAAGCTACACTACCATTTCGATTGTTGCATTCTTGTTGGAAGATAGTAGACTTCCATACTTAAGAATAGTGCAACATATTTATGACAAGTTGAAGAACAACATAGATCAAAACAGAGGAACAAAGTTCAATATTCCCACACAGACTATATGTTTTTTTTTCAAATTAACATCTATGTAGGACACGTTATAAACCTTTTTAGACTCACTATGGTGCATCATGGCCTCTATGCTTGTTTTGCAACATATGTGAATTGAGTAACGTATTGTATCAACCACTTGAGCTAGATCACTAGGATTTTCTCTGTTAGATTATTACAATTATGAAGACATGTTTTCCTATATTGAGTTTATCATTTTTTATTTATTTATTCCATTTCACCAACCTATTTCCCAATATTTTTAGTCTTCTACTTTTGTAGTATATGTAGAATATACTTGTCTTAAAATTACTATTATAGTCTCAAATTCAAATAAGAAACCTCTTTTCCAAACAAGAAATCTCTGAAAGCCTCCATCAAACGTTGTCTTTCATTGCTAGTACATTACTTCAGGATTGTTTTAAGGCTGCTACAAGTTTGAGTTTCCACAATTTTGATACTGCCATGAACTTCAAAACCACCCAGATTTGCTAATAAGGTTTATTTTCAAACCTAGAGTCCCCAAACTTGCAAAAAGAGAGTATTTATGGTTTTTATGACCTCATGACTATTCATATTTGATATTTTTCACCTCCATAGGTTTTTGTTTAGGTTTTAGGCTACAGGATATACACAAATACACCCAAACCCACCTCAAAAACCTCTTTTTCATCTAAATACTGGTTGATCTTTGACCCTTTTAGTCTAAAGTCTACATGGGATATATTTTATCACTATCAAAATGTCAAGCGTAGGCTTGATTGTGCTCATGTGACTGACACTAGGGATGCACTTGATAGGAAATCACCCATTTTTCTCTTTATTGTCACTTGTCCACCCATAGGACTGCCCAAATATGAGAGTAATTGATGTTTGGACTTGGGAGGCCGAGATATTTCCAGAAGTGCCCAAATTATGCCCATATTGAGAGATTAGGTTGTTTTAACCATAGAACTTTCCCATAAATTCAAAATTGTTGTCTATTGAGGGTTGATTAACCCTCAAAATAGCCCAGAATGCCTGGACAATGCCTACAATGCCCGGAAATCAAATTAGCTGTAAATAGTCAAGACAATTACCTTAAGATGAATTTTGGGATACATGAAGGCTAAACAGTAGTAAAGTTATGATTTTGGGAATAATTTCACATAATATTAGTCATATGGGTTCAAAATAAAAGGTGGTACAAATGTACATTAAAAAATACTCTGATTTAATCCCTTTTTGCAATAATAATTCCAAATTCTAAAAAGAGTTTGATGATAGTGTTTTCTATGGAGATGTTATTGTCTTTGCAGGTATGCGATGGTATAGGTCGAAATTGATGTGAAATAAACCCCATCACATAACCCACCAATCCACTAAACATTTGACTAACCATATAAGCTATTAACACAATATCCACTCTCTCGTTAAACCACTACCCCTAATGCATAACCCACTAATCCATGAAACCAATAATATATTACCATTATAACCGTTAAACATCTCATCCACTACCACACTAATCAGTAACCCACTGATGGCTAACACCCAAATTCACTAAAAAGATAACCATTGACCTAGTTAACCACAAACAATTATCCCACTGAAATATTAAGTGACTAACCCAATAACCAAATAACATACTAATCATTGAACCGCTAACTCTCTAATTACTAAATTGATAACCTTATAAACCATTAACCATTTGAAGACTAACACACTAACCTACTAACCAATAGATTTCCAACACACTAAGCCACTAAACCCTCTAATTTTATTTCAAACCTACTAACCTTTAACTCATTAACTAATAACCATTAATTACTATTTGTACCTTGTGAAAACATAGTTAAAAACTTCTTTTTCTTTAAGTGGATTTTTTTTAAAATAGTAGTAAATTGATTCCAAGCATGAATGTGATGTTCTTGATTTTAAAGTGAGTTTTGATGATTTTTGTATGTGAAGCGATAAGGTCTAAATAGATAATAGTGTAGGGATTTGATCTACAAGACAAGGATGATCTCGGAGGAAGTCCCTTCACCATATTTAGATTTTCTAACTCTCAGAGGAAGCCATGATGGCCTAGACCCATGAGGACCAATATCATGTGATTTACTTTAAATAGATGAAAGGATTATTTGTTACTACAAATTGATTCCATGTCATCAATCTATTTCATATCAATAGTTAGGGATCTAATGAGATTGAGGTGGATCACTTTGATACTATTGTTAGTATCATGGAATTGTGTACAATTGAATATCTTCAGTTATTACTAGTTGGAGCCTATTCTATGTCAATATTGTTTGTATAATGGTACTGCATTTTAGTCGTTTATAAAAAAGTTTCGATTCTAGAGTAGACTAGTCATATATGTAAGCGATAAAGAAGCTACAACTAGGATTTAAAAAAATAATATCGAACAAAAGAACATTGAGGAATTCTTGGAACTACTCCACAAACTCCACCGAGGCACTATTAGTCGAGGCCTAACTCTATAAGTTGTGGACCATCATAAGCTTTTGACACATTTCAACCCGTAATTATGCATAATTGTTCCAAGCTTCCACTAAGACAAACTCATGAAACCCTCATTGGCACTTGTTGGATTGATCCTTAAAAAAGACCTAGAGCACAATTTCACATTAGGTTTGACCAATTAAAAGAACAACACATGGTGTTTCCCTTATCAGATATGGGTCAAAGCCAATCAACAATGGACACAAAAGGTTCTTAACAAGAAGTAAATTATCAGATCTGATTTTAATTTTCTAAATTAGTTTATCTTATTACAAGAGTTGTCCTAATTTAAATTATGATTTTATTTCAGTTCTGTTTTAATTTAGATTTGCATTAAAGTTCAATTTCCTTTATTTTTTGTTAAAAACTCTAATTTTAAAAAGTAGAGAAAATTATAGTGATGATATTGGTAATGAAGACAATGTTGATGGTGATGGTGATGAAGGAAAAATAGTGAGGGACAATGACAAAGTTGAAGGCGATTATGAGGATTGCATATTACCCAAAATACAAAGAAGGATCCAAAACAAAGAAGGAATACCACTAAAAAGTGTGAGAAGAAGGAAGAGAGAAAACACTAAGACATTCAAGAATCCCAAATCAATCCAAATCTAGTACCTTCACCATATTTAGAGTTGCTAACTCTCGGAGGAAGACATGACGGCCTAGACCCACAAGGACCAATGTCACATGATTTACTTTAAATGGATGAAAGGCTTATTTGCTACTACAAATTGATTCCATGTCATCAATCTATTTCATATCAATGGTTAGGGATATCATTAGATTGAGGTGGATCACTTTGATACTATTGTTAGTAGCATGGAATTGTGTACAATTGAATATCTTTAGTTATTAATTTTTGGAGCCTACTCTATGTCAATATTGTTTGTATAATAGTGCTGCATTTTAATCGTTTATAAAAAAATTTCCATTCTAGAGTAGACTAGTCATATATGTAAGAGATAAAGAAGCTACAAATAGGATTGAACAAAAGAATATTGAACAAAATAACATTGAGGAATTCTTGGAACTACTCCACAAAATCCATTGAGGGACTATTGGTCGAGGCCTAAATCTATAAGTTGAGGACCATCATAATATTTTGACACATTTCAACCCATAATTATGCATAGTCGTTCCAATATTCCACTAAGACAAACTCATGAAACCCTCGTTGACACTTGTTGGATTGATCCTTAAACAAGACCTAGAGCACAATTTCACATTGAGTTTGACCAATTAAAAGAACAACACATGGTGTTTCCCACATCATATATGGGTCAAATCCAATTAACAATGGACACGAAAGGTTCTTCACAACAAGTAAATTATCAGATCGGATTTTATTTTTCTAAATTAGTTTATCTTATTACCATTGTTTTCCTACTTTAAATTGTGATTTTATTTCAGTTCTGTTTTAATTTAGATTTGCATTAAAGTTCAATTTCCTTTATTTTTTGTTAAAAACCCCTAATTTTAATAAGTAGAGAAAATGATAGTGATGGTAATGGTAATGAAAACAATGTTGATGTTGATGGTGATGGTGATGGTGATGAAGGAAAAATAGTGAGGGACAATGGCACAGTTGAGGGTGAATATGAGGATTGCATAAAATTGCAAATTGTGGGAGTGCATATTACCCAAAAGACAAATAAGGATGCAAAGCAAAGAAGGAATACTAGTACAAAGTGTGAGAAAGAAGAAGGAAGCAAGAAAAATCTAAGACATTCAAGAATCCCACATCAATAAAAATAAATTGTAATTATGTTAATAAATTTATGTTTGCAGGCTCAAAGGAAATTTCATTCTTAAATTCAAAGTTTCCTAGAGATTTGCAATTAAAATATAACTATATGCTATTTGTTGCAGATTTGTATCACAACAAGCAATTTCATTGAGTTATGAAAAAATATTGTTGGTGTAGACCCTTGTAGAGCCCAATGACACTGCAACGTATCTCTCAAGCGTCATAGATTTCCCAAAGTTACTCCAAGTCATCCTATGGGGTTATCCCTCACAAGATTTAACCACATCACTCTAACACATCAAGAAATTATTAGAACTACAAACAAGTCTCCAACGTGGTAATCTTAGCCATGGCCCCACTATATTGGTTGGGGAACACAACTTTCCAACAACATCCAAAAATTTTGTTGGGATAGACACTAATACATATGATCAAATTTACGACGGTTTTTCATTGCTATTTCCATGTTTCTTCTTCTCAATTGTGACAATAACGATTGTGATGTTTCCTGGCAGTTATTTCGTCTCTATAATGACAAACTTTATAAGTCATCGATATAGAGATGAAAACTGGCCACCACGTGTCTTCTATACAGTGGCCTTGAAATTTATTTTTTCAATTCATTTTCTACGTTTCGTGACTATATCGACAAACTTGTCGTCCCTATAACGACGAAAATATGGCCGAAAACTACCAGGAAAAATTTTGTTTCCACGAAAAAAACATGGAACACTTTCGACGAATGTTTGTCTCTCTATCAACGAAGTTTGGAATTTGAACAGAAATTTCTTCCACGCAAAACCGTGGAAAACCAATCTCTATCGACGAAATATGCAAGTTGAAAGGTAATTTTTCCACGAAACTGCATCTCTATAGCGACAGTATTTGTGGAAATACACCCAGGGTTTTGACGGTTTTGTAATACCAACGACGAAATTTTGTCTCTATTGTGACGAAACCTAAAGGTTTCAAAAAATATATAAACTGTGGAAAGGCACATTCCTTTACATGGTTTTGGATCTTCAATAAGTGCTTGTGATTGATGTGCAGTCTCATGGAGTTTTTGTGTCTATGGACAAGCAAATCCACAAATACACTTCAAGAATCAGCAGTCAATAAATAAATACCTTGGATAACTTATCCAATTCAATTATTTCTAGTGGCATGATTATATGCCTAGATTAAATTTTGTAAGCACTTATTCAAAACATAGCATCTATTGTATATTGGTCTGATGTACACATTTCCATGTCGGTTTCTAATTACTTGCAATATTTCCATACTTATTCATCACAGCCAAATAGGGTCCTTACAGAATGGTCTTATTCACACCCTTTGTGCATATGAAAATTGTATGGTTTCATCTGGGTCCAATGTGCATCCTATTAACTTCCAAAGTTTTTATCAGGAAGACAGAAAGGTGATAGAAAAGAACAATGACAGAAAGAAAAACCAAGCATTAAATAACATAAACTAAAAATTACAATAAGTCTCTCTACCACCATTCAAGTGGGCTATATCATAGATGTTGCAGGTGTTACAATGTTATCTACAATGGAAAGTGTTAACACCATATATGTCCTGTAACAGTAGTAGGTTCTAGGCTCTAGCTTCTATTGAGATGAATTATTTGCAATTACAAGATCTAGTTCCAGAAGAAAGTGTTAAATGGATTGATACGATCAATGGACTAGTTGGTGCTACAAGGGATTTTAGTAGTGAAGAATCAGGGTTTGAGAATTTATTAGTGTATATGTGAAAATATCCTCAAATTTGAGATCTGAATTAATAAATTAAATGCTGATACAAACTTGCCAATGATATGTCTTTTCCAACCAGCAACCAAGATTTGTTACAGCAAAATGTTTTAACCTTTAGTTAGATTTGAAATAAGGTACACATGAGGCTAAAACTAGGGAAGATCTAGGAATTTCACTTATTAATATGAAGTTTTCAACCATGCAAATCAACCTTTTAATTCTATTTTAGACCATATTTAATAAGCGCTACAGAGCATATTTCCAGAAGGTAATTCCCCGCCACAAACTAGGGCAAACCTACCATACGATTTGATGTTTTAGGGATGAGTTTAATACATGTAAATGACAGAAATTTTCATATATTATAAAACAGAAAATGAAGATGAATTAATATTTAAAATGGCATAAAAGTTGTGATTAGTGCCTAACAAATCCAAGTTAGGAAGATGGGGTCAATTGAGGATCTCATGGAGGCTTTAGTGATTAAAGAGTAGATAGGGTTGAATGGTTCAAACCTAATCTGCTCCTTAATAACTAGATCCACTTCAAATATATTCAATAGGAAAATCCTAAGCTAGACATTAGATATTTGTAGCTTCTGAGATGGAGGATAAAGGATAATTGGTCTTACTAGGTTTTAAAACTCAAGAATCCTCTTCCACATGATAAGGTTGGAAGAATCTTGGACGACAGGAAAAGCAACTCCATTTCCACCCAAAAAAGGCTTCTTGTGCAATATTTTGGTTTGGTAGAAAATAAACGAGAACAAAAAATTCCAAGCTTTTGGTAGAAAATGAAAAATAAAACACAATTTTGAATAGTAATTTAAAGAAGTGATGAAGAAATGGAGCCAAAAGCTAAAAAAAACAGTTCTGATAGAGGGAAAGTGGTTAAAAAACAGAGGTGGGAAGTGGAACATAAGAGTGCTAAAAGCAGAGAATGGTACATCAAGAACACAACAAAGATAGTTAAGTCTGATATTTTTATGTTTCTATAAAAACATTGGATAGGAAACATGATGAAGAGGCTAGAAATGAAAATAGCAAAGTTATATTATACGAGAGGTACAGGCAAGTCATATAAAATATTGATGCCTAGGGAGAATGTAGGAAATGCAAGAACCCTTACCTTATCAATCGCCTTTCACCAGGTCCGTTGGCCCATACCGCTTGCAAAGAGTTGTCCTAGTAAACGGAAAACCACTATGTTGGATGGAAATTAAATTTATAAATTAAATAAATAATCCATTCCTAGACCTATACACAAGTGGTCATTTTGCTAGGCATGGAAAATATCAAAATACTCTATGAAATAAAAAATGGGCATACAATTAAATCAGCTAATGTCATATGGAAAGTGTGTTCTTGGGGAAATTCCACTGAGAGATGTGGTTCTGGAGTCACATTCCACATGTCCTGTGAAGGAAATCAACAATCAACTTTATCTAGCACACATTTTCCACCAGAATATCAAATCGCATTTAAATACTATATTACAATACCATTGCCTCACTGATGTGGAAACTTGTGTTTGTATTTGACAATATTTCTTTAACCATTGTATTAAAATGAAAACAACACACAAATTTTAAAGTTTAAGATAGAACTATATTAAATACACATATAAATAGGTTTTTACTAGAAATCTGTGGACACTACTAATACCACCATCCTGTCAAACCAATGTTTTAAAAACCAGCCGAGTCTGAGTCCGAGTTGACCCCGACCTAGCTAACTCAGCCTGCAACTCGACTCAGGTGGCCAATTTTATACTTAGTTGGCCGAGTTGGGTCCAAGTCGGTCGAGTTAGGGTTCGATTTGGCTGAGTCGGCCGAGTTGATCGAGTTGCAACCCGAGTCAACCGAGTCAGCTTTGAAATACACCCACAAGAATGTAGACTCCAAAATAACATGTTTATTTTTTATTTTTAAGATTTTTCTTATTCTAACCATAGTCTGAGGCCATAAGATGACCCATTGCCCCTCTATTTGCCTCACACTTCTTCTGTAATATGTTTGTGAGCATTTGGCATTATTGTTATTTGGATTCATGGAGGCTTGGAGGAGCGTCCAACAGTGAAGAAAAATCAACATGATTGGAGGAGTTGGATTGTTGGAGACCAGTTTTCTGTTACCTAGATGTATGTTAGCTTCCAGCTAGCCATTGTTTCTTTTTTTCTCATTAAATTAACAGAATGCACTTTGAGGATCTCATGGAATGCTTTTGTAGTGCACATATAAATGCATTTTTGTTGACTTATAAAAAAAACTAAAGAAACGATTTAGGGGAGGAAGTTCAAGGATGAACCTGCAGAGCTATGAGCATGGGATTGCTGTGAGAATCATTGCATATGATGTTTCCATATTTATTCATTCTCCCATTGCATCTTCCACATAGACTTCAGGACCCAAGTGGATCTTTCTTGACCCCTTTTCTATTATTTATTTCTCATATTTTCTCTTAACAGTCCTTACAAACTTGGCGACCGACATCTTTAC
Source organism: Pseudotsuga menziesii (assembly GCA_001517045.1). Taxonomy (NCBI): domain Eukaryota; kingdom Viridiplantae; phylum Streptophyta; class Pinopsida; order Pinales; family Pinaceae; genus Pseudotsuga; species Pseudotsuga menziesii. The sequence goes on along the minus strand of LPNX010378025.1, from coordinate 654,214 downwards.
AACAACATCCTCCAACTGCAGAGTTAAACATAGTTACCGGATTCGTCCCTAGGCCTAATGTCACCCAAATCGGATTCTCGAATTCTTCATCGTATTATTTCACCTCATTTTGACTAATATAAAGTTGTTTACATAGGATAATTAAGGTTAATTAGGATTAGGGTTCCGAATCCCTGATTCCTAATTTTGGGATGAGTGCCAAATCCGTATCAGATTCTTTCTCCAATTTCGATCGCACCCATGGTTCGTGTAACCTTGGAGTTAAATTCAAACCATTAAGAAGAAAAACCTTGAACATGAATTTGTTCTCCTTAAGTTCAGGCTTGGGTTTCTTCTTAGGAAGCACTCCAAGGTATCCCGCATTACTGCTTATTTTCTTCCTGGTAGAATATTCTGCCATCTTGGACATAAGAAACGGAAAACCAGAGAGGAAATATTGTGTTCTTCTATTGCAGCACTTTCCTACACTTAGAATTTGCAACTATAGAGTTAAACATAGTTACTGGATTTGTCCCTAGGCCTAACCGCACTTGAATTAGATTCTCGTATTCTTCATCGAATCCTTCCACCTCATTTTGACTAATATAAAGTTGTTTACATAGGATAATTAAGGTTAATTAGGGTTAGGGTTTCGAATCCCCGATTCTTGATTTTGGGATGACTGTTGAATCTGTATCATATTCTTTGGCCGATTCTGATCACATCCACAGTTTGTGTAACCTTTGATTTAAATTCAAACCATTAAGAAGCAAAACCCTAAACATGAATTTGTTCTCCTCAAGTTCATGCTTGGGTTTCTTCTTAGGAAGCACTCCAAGGTAGCCCTCATTGCTGCTTATTTTCCTCCTGGTAGAATATTTTTCCATCTTGGACACAAGAAATGACAAACTGCAGAGGTAATATTGTGTTCTTCTATCGCAACGTTTGCCTACACTTAGAATTTGCAACTACATAGTTAAACATAGTTATCAAATTCAGCCCTAGGCCTAACCGCACCCGAATCGGATTCTCGAATTCTTCATCGGATTCTTCCACCTTGTTTTGACTAATATAAAGTTGTTTACATAGGATAATTAAGGTTAATTGGGGTTGGGCTTCCAAATCCCCGATTCCTGATTTTGGGATGAGTGCCGAATCCGTATCAAATTCTTTGGCCGAATCTGATTGCACCCATGGTTCATGTAACCTTGGAGTTAAATTCAAACCATTAAGAAAAAGACATACTAAGAATACAAACTAAGTTGATTTAGTGCTTATATATTCAAATGTAAATGATATCAATTCAAGATATATGGAATTAGTAGCAAGGCCATCTAGTAGCACTTTAGCATACAAGAGATCATTAGCTGTGTAACCATATAAAATTCAATTGTAGTATTTAACCAACCAATAACCTTCCATTCAAGTATGAGGACTCATATAAATATAGCAACAATAATATAGTATGACATTTCTAATTATGACAATTTTATAGCATCAATGAAGGTTACCAATGTAAGGTGTATAAGAGTTTTAGTTTTGCATTCAATGTAAACCACACCACTCCAAACCTTGAACACTATTCTTAGCAATATAGGACAGCCACCAAATGTATGTTCCATACTTGTAGCTATGAAAATAATTTATTTTTTAGACTTTATTTACCTCTCTTAAATAATATCACCATCCAACTAATAGTTAACCTTTGATTCAGTTCGGTGTTTACTGTGGTTGCAGGTAGGGAGGGCTGTCAAATTTTGACAGTTTGCAGTTTATTGCGAACTGTAGGAAGCAGGTGGAAGTGTGTTGCTATAGGGCTGTTACAGCCTTGTTTTTTAAATGGTAACAACCAACATAGATTCCTCTCAAATAGAATACCCGGTGGCCCTTTAAAGAAAAAACATGGCATGGAGTTATCTTGGAACCTAAAAGAATTGGGTTTTCGATTCCATAGACCACCAGTTATTATATTATAATTAACACAATAGCCACTTACATATCTTATTAAAAACATTCACAATCTAGCTTTGAACTATCAATTCATGGGACTTTTGACATGATGCCCATGAACAAAACTAGAAACAAACCCACATTTTATAGACATTCCAACTAGATAAATACCCACAAAATTATATGAATCAAATCCATATTTTATGGTGAGGATATGAACTTGCTTAATTTGATCATAAGATGTGATGTTTGCAGAATTCAGAAGCATCGTCAAGAAATTAAAATCATTCGGCCTCATCCCCATCATCAACGCTTGCCAACGCATCTTGACAGTCTCTTGATCTTTCCCATTCAGAGCATACCCTGCAATCATATATCTAATAGTGATCAAAAACCCCCCAAAGGTGAAACGACAACAAGAAAAAGCAAGCATGTCAGCATTAAAATATCTCATTCCCTTCTTCCTTTTCCTTGATAACTGTTGGTTTTATTTCTCACATTGAATTTCCCAAGTTCACCTAGACAGCTCGTGCTTCATGATTTCAAGGAGATTTGAGCCATTTCATCTCCACCACATCCACAACAACGAAAAAAACCATGAATAAAATAAAAACACAATAGGTAATCAAGAAAAACATAGAAGGAAATGAACCTGGAGGTCTAAACATTGTTGCCATTCTGGAGGTGGGGCAGGTGGTTCTAGAAGAACAGGCTCACATGCGAAGGGAGTGGATGATGCACTAATAGGAAAATTCCTTTGCCCACCCTTCCTGTAAAAAAAAACATCATAGCATGTTCCATATCCTTTAGTGGAAGTTCAAAATCAAAAACCCCCAAATGGGAGCCAAAGCAGATCTCTCACGAGTGTTTTTGAATGCTAATGAGCTAGTGCACGGGGGTTTTTGAATTCTACGTTTTTTTGTTTGTTTATTTGCATATTTTATATTTTGTTTTGTTTTGTTTTGTTTTGTTGCATATTTATCTTTTTTTTAGTTTATTTTGGTTTTTTTTTTATTTGCATATTTTATATTTTGTTGCATTTTAAATTAATTTTAGTTAAAAAACTCTATGTTTTTAATTTAGTGTAGTATAATTTAATTTAATTTAATTTAACTAGGATTTTGTCATAATTTGTATTGGTTGCATTGGTTATAGTGAGATCCTATACATAAGTCCCTTCAAGGAGGAACACGATGATGATGACAATGATCATGATGATCATGATGACGATGAAGACGACAAAGTTGATGGTGATGACGATAACAATGAAGATGATCATCATCCTTGTCAACGTCATCACCATTGTCATCTTCGTCTTAATCAATATCATCATCATCATATTCATAATCATCATCATCTTCATAATCATCATCATCATTGTCGTCATCATCGTCATCATGATCTTCTTCATCATCATCATCTTCCTTATCATCATCATCATAATCATCATCTTCATCATCAATGTCTTCGTTATCACCATCATCATCATCATCTTCATCTTCATCATCATATTCATCATGAAAATCATCGTCATCCAATTCATCAACATCTCCATTATCATGATCATCATCATCATCATCATCATCATATTCATCATGAAAATCATCGTCATCCAATTCATCAACATCTCCATTATCATGATCATCATCTTCATCATCATCATCATCATCATTTTCATTATCATTGTCATCATCTTCATCATCATCATCATATTCATCATCATCATCATCATCATCATCATCTCAATTTTAGGGGGAGCTTAGTGAATGAAGACGTCTACATGATAGAGGGAGCAACCAGTTGAGTGAAAAATTAAGGATTTCTCCTAACACCCATTACAAGGACTAATCTGACAATTCAATATTATCCAAGGAAGCAGTAAAAAAAAATACAACTTTTTGGGCCTTGTGAAGCCTCCTGTTCTTATATTTGTGCACATGAAGAATCAAGACTTATGGACCTAGTATGGTGTCTTAAAAGAGGAATATCCAAACTGAGCAGTTTGGTAGTTCCATAAATTGCAATCTTTATAGGAGTGAATAATCACTCATAACCATTCTAATATAATGTTGGCAAAGCTCAAAACAATTTAGTGAAGATGTTGATCTTGATGATGATGATGCTCTTGATGATGATGATGTTGGTGATGATGATGATGATGACGACGATGAAGATGATGATGATGGTGATGATGATGACAACGAAGATGATGATGATGAAGATGACGATGATGATGATGATGAAGATGGTGATGTTGATGATGATGATGATGATGGTGATGTTGATGATGATGAATATGATGATGACGACGATGATTATGATGAATATGGTGATGTTGATGACGATGATGATGCTGATGGTGATGATGATGACGATGAAGATGATGATGATTATGAAGATGATGATGATGATGATGACGACGACGATGACGATGATGAAGATGATGATGATAATTATGATGATGATATTGATGATGATGGTGATGATGATGATGAATATGCAGATGAAGACCCAACCTTTCCTTCTTGGGAGGAGAAAAAAAGTAAGGGAATCTAGCTCCTATTTGTTTTGTTTCACTCTGAGGGAAACACCTCATAGCAAAGGATTTTAGGGTTACAAGATTAGAAAAAATTGTCCCAAAAAACTCTGCTACAACCTTTTTTATTGGTAGCATAATTTATAAAGGATATTCAACATAACTGAAAAATTCTAGGTAGCCAGAGTTTGTAGTGGAGGTTTTCTTTTCCGGTGCTTTACGATATATAATTTGCACTAGTACATGTGTTTTATAATATATGTAGTGATGCATATAATGCAATAATATTTATTGGTGTGTATTCAGTATTTTCAATGCACCAATCCATATATTGTAATGTCGGCACCAATGCATACATTGTTTGATATAGGCACCAGTAAGTATAACATAAAAAATAAATGATGCATACCTTTTTATTATACATGAAGGGATGCATATAAAATGCATAAAGTGAGATGGTGCATAATTGATATTAGAAACACATTGGTGCATATATCATGTAAAGAGAATCGATGTGTATATGTCCTAAAAAAACATCGGTTCATACATTATGTAAAAGAGCACTAATTGGTAAAATACTTTGTTATCTTAGTTCAAGGAAATGTAAAAGATACACCAACTAGTTGAAATAATAGAATGTGTATGGTTCACTGATGAACTTTTCCACACCGCGGATATGCAAATGCTTTATTATTTTTACAAATTTTCAATTACTCATTAGAAAATCCTTTTTTTTATAATAATATTTTTTTATATTTATTTGTTGCATTGGATGTAAGAGACGATTAAACTTTTGTTCATTGTAAACATGAAAATCATTCATATAATTAAATTTGAATTAATTATCTACAAATCATATATTTTTAAAGTAATATTTATTTTTATTTCTTAATTATTATGCTTGGATAAGCACGTTGATTACACCTTTGTTCATAGTCACAATGTACATAATTCATATATTTAATCAATAACGTAAAATTTTGTGACATTAGAGAATACGATAGATGAAGAACCCATTTAATCGATAGATGTAGTGACAACTAATTGTCTTACCTACACCATACCAAACAATAACTTGTCAAATACATTAGATATAAGCATATTTCTAAATGAAGTATATTATATACCAATTTCTATAAAGAAAAACATGAAGACTGTGATGAATAGGATTGTCATTGATGACAACATTGATGACAATCATTTTGGAAAAATATGGTAATTTGGTGAAAAACAGGAAAATGACTAAGTATGGGGAAATTAGTAAAAAATTCCTTAGGGAAATGCACACCATAATTTATAGGAGAATATAAATGCCCGCACCACATGGGGGTCCTGTAGATTGTTATTTTGCCTATCTGAACATGTCTTGAATTTGTCCTGAAAGTGCCTAAGGGAGATGTTATGGACCTGCCAAAATAGGGGTTTGTGCCAGACCAAGCAAAAATGGCTAAGTAGCCTCAGAAAGATGCCCGCCCTAAATTATGGGTTAGAGTAAATTGCCGTAGCACATGGGGGTCTTATAGTGTGTTGGTTTGTATACCTAACCATGGTATTATTTCTCCTTAAGCATGTCTAAAGAAAAATTTGAATCTACCAAAATGAGGGTTTCATAATATATTTTGGAGAAAGTCCTGAAAATGACTGTGTTGGAAAACTAGCTCAAGTAGCCTTAAGAAAATGCCCGCCAAAAATTGTGTGTTGAAGAAAATTCCTGCACCATATGGGGGTCTTGTAGATTGATATTTGGCCTACCTGACCATGTCTTCAGATTGTCTTGGAAGTAGCTAAGGAAAAAGTTATGAACCTGCCAAAACAATGTTTTAGGCAGATTGGACCAGACTAAGAAAATTGTAAGTGTTGGAAAAATTGGCTCATGTGGCCCTGGGAAAATGCCTGCTGTACCTTATAGGTGTATGATAAAAATTATATGAAGCTATCATCCTACATCTTGTGGAAGAGGCTATCTCACCATGGTCTCAATTCTCAAAGAAGATGTTTGATGACAAAGATAATGGTTTGCCAAAACAGAGTTTCAGGTTGTTTTGCACTATTCCAGTACAAGCAAAAATGCCTTAGTGGCCTCAGGTAAATGCTCTCCCTATCTCATAGGATGATGAGAAAAATAATATGAAAGTGTTAGGATATATATTGTTGATGGGTGCATCTAACCATGGTCTCAGTTATCCTGTGGAGTGTTGTATGACAAAGATATAAATCTTCCAAAAGTAAGAAAAATATTATTTTGCATTTTAAGAACATAAGAAAATTGGTTAAGTGTTAGATTCAGGAAATTGAAAAGGAATTTTGAAATGCCCGTAAGGAGGGGTTATTTTGATGATAAAATTAATAAGGTAGCATAGTCATGTTCCTTGGTGAACTGACTATCCATCCAAAACTTCAGGTTGTCTTATGATGGTCTTATTGTTGATGTATTTGTAACTTCAGAATGTATTCATTTGTATATCTTATGTATTGTACCCCAATGTTCCTATCGAGAAGTATCTGTAATGTAAACAAGTCATGTAAAGTCATTAAGGTTAACCCTCCTTGTTGATCGGAGGGAAAAGTCCCCACATCTGAGGGGTACTAGGGTTATTAGACTCTCATAGTGAGTTCAGTCCTAGTAAGTAATTATCAAGTGGAAAACTAGTATAAATAGAGAGTGACACTCTCTATTTGAAACATACACTCACTCAACAATAGCGCATGAGTGAGAGAAGAGAATCCTGCACAAGTGAGAGAGAGAACATCTGTCAGAGATAATCTTTCTACCTTTGGGTTTTAATTTTGCTATTGGTGCTCATCCTATCTCTGAGGAAGTTGCATTTTTTTCCCTTTATGGTTTCCCCGAGGAAAATATCTTCTATCTATTGTCTCTTGTGATTTATTGTTGTGCATGTTATTCTCTCAGATAAGTCCTAAGATCATATTTCTTAAATGATAAAAATATAACCTGGTATCAAAGCTAACCTGAGAAGAAGACATTTTGCAGCTGCAAAAGCTATGGATTCTTAATTTTTTGGGTCTCTCTCCACAATCCATTAGCAAAAGGAGGATAGGCTAACTCTCCATTAAAGGGTGCATCTTTTTGTCGAAGCAGAATTTGATTCTAAGCATTTTCAGTTTTTGCTACAGGAAATTAGGGCTTTCTATAGAAGAGGAATTTTTGAGTGAGACTGGAATAGGATTACTCTCCTCATCAAAATCAAAATTTAGAGACCCAGGTCTAGATTTTTGGTTGGGTGAAACTCTGGGAAAGTCAAACCCTAGTTTGACCCCGCACCTAAAAAACCCTAAAATACTAAAGCGGGTAGTTTTCGTACATTGTCTATATCTCAGGATTGAAGAAGTCTCAGGGGCCAAAAATTTCATAGGCCAAATATAAAATCCTGATGTACCCTATGTAAAATGTTCAGCCTTATATTTTATATATTCTAGGAAATATGTTTCCTCCAAATCAGGGTTCCATCCTCTTCCAGGATTCATCCCTAAACATGACACCTAGGGATAATTGCAATATCTCAGGATACAAATATCCAAATGAAATTTCACAAGATGTTCTAGATAGGGAATGGACTGTACCTTTTTTCTTAAATGTTTCATACCCCGAAGGTGGAACAATGACACATGGTATTCCATACAAGTTCACTATGTTGAACAGTCCTGAAATAAGTCACTGTGGGAAAACTCTCATAAGTCCCAATTGGTAAAACAAATTCTGGTAAAACCTATGGTGTTGGAAATAGGACAGACAAGGTTACCTAAGTACCAACTTTCAGACATAGAGGAGCAGTAATTGCAGAGATACCGCAAAAGTAGTATCAGGCATTTATGCAGAAGAAATTGGAAAACTAGAGCTTCCTATTCCAAAAGCTTCCCTCCACTATTTTTAGAAAAGGAGTACATTGGACAACTAAACTTGAAGAGGTATATCTTTCTATCCAATCAAATCTAAAAGATTCCAATTTTTGAAAATTAGGGTTTCTCTGACAAACCCTAGATCAGCCAGCTCCAGAACCAAGACGGACACCTTAAATCGGTAAGATCTAATCTTTTGTTATTTATATTTGAGGTTCTCATTTCTGAAATGACTAGTCACACCAGCTTGATGACAAGCTTGGTGGAACTAACAAATTCCAAGCATGGAAGTATTGGATCTCACTGGTTCCTGAAGAAAATGAATTGGACACCTACATAAGTGGAGAGGTTCCAGTTCAAGAGGGAGATGAGGCTAAAATCCTTACAAAAGAAGAACTTGGTCAAGGCCAAGAAGATCATTGCTAATTCAATCACGGATCACTTTATACCACAAGTGTCTTCCCTAAAGACACCGAAAGAGATGTTTGATTCCTTGACCAAGATATTTGAAGGGAAGAACATAAATCAGAAGATGACTTTGAGAAAATAGTTGAAGAATGTGAAGATTTAGAATGTAGAGACCATGCACTCATACTTTACAAGGGTCTCTCAAATCAAAGAACAACTTGAAGCAGTAGAAGAAGAAGTGGAGAATGCATAAGATGTGATAACCACCTTAAATGACCTCTCAGGATCATGGGATTCATTCATTCAAGGAATGTGTTCCAAAAGGAAGTGATTACTTTCAATGGAATCTGGGAAGAGCACACACAAAATGAAGCTCTACCCATAATAAGAGAAGAGAATATGGGAGAAACTGAAGATCAAGTGCTCACGATTCAAAGAATATCCCTCAAGCGATGAGGAATATGAATAAATCAATTCTTGAAGAGCCTCTTATCCATCTTGAGCATTTGGATAAGAAATGATGATGTTATAGATGAAGAATATGATGAAGCTGAAAGAAGGAGTCTACCCATGAAACAAATAAAGATAAGTATTGAATTGTCATTTCATGATATTATTTTGTTATGCATTTTTTTATATTCAGTTGATGTGTTATGCATGATAGAATGTTTGAATTAATGATAGTATACTACTACTATGCATGTTATGGGTAAGTATCCCATGGTGATATACAAATCTCCCTTGCTACTTATCTAGAATGAAACCTCTTTGCTGACATATTGGATTAGTGCACAATCTCAATGATGGCATGGTAGAGATGGAAGGCATCTAGAAAGTTTCCATGAGATATGGATGAATGTTGGATTGGATAAAATAGTTGCATGTTTATATATTTATAAATAATTATAAATATGCATTATGAAATGTTTCTAACCATACAACTAATGCATTTTACTTGTAGGAAAGATTGCGTACAATCGCCTACAAGAAAAGAAGGATGAGACTTGTTCTGAAGAACAAGAGACAACAATTCAATAAAGAATCCAAGATGAATAATAATATGATGATACTTTCAAAGAAGAGATCTTAGACACAGTGTAGTTATGTAACACCGTTGAGTGACATCATTGATGAAGAACCTTCCAGCTATGAAGAAGAAGCCAAGAAGAAAGGGAAGGAGAGAACCAGCTCAAGAAGAATGATGTCTAGAATGCAGCATCGAGACCTGAAGGGAAGTCCATAGTATCTTCCACATGGATATACAAGATCCAGCATGCAGTAGATGGAAACATCATGGGATACAAGGAAATATTTGTAGCACGAGGCTTCTCATGTAAAGAAGACATAGAATATGAAGAGACATTTACAGCCACTAGAAGTTAAGACACATGACAGGCAGAATCATGTTTGCAAATGAAATAAGGCCTTATACGAGCTCAGAAGACACCCATAAAATAACACATACATGAGGATCTTGAAGATCACCTAGAGTGATGAAGATATTAACCTTTGCTACAAGGTTGAAGATGAACACCTATAGAGGATGACAAGCTCACAGATGGGTGCGAGAAGAACTTTTGAAAAGGTTCAAGATAGAGGATCTTGGACATAGAATATTAGTAGCAAAGGAATCTACTTGTCACTCCAATACAGAATGTTTCAATGCATAGAGTATGAAAGACGGAGGGAGAATGATGCTATGCTTCAGAGGGAGTGACTACAGAAGATCCCGAGGTTTGACATGGTACAACAGGATGGATAGCTTACTGATGACTCTAGGATTTACTGAGAGTAAAGTAGATTCTAACCTTTTCTTCAAGTTTGAAGATGGAAAACCAGTGATGCTCATGTTATATGTCGATGACTTGTTCCTAACATAAAAGAGGAACTCATTAAAGTTACAATAAGGACACTTGCTGCCGAGTTTGAGATGACGGACTTGGATATGATGCACTACTTTCTAGGCATGGAGGTGTGGAAGAATTCGAATGGAATATCCCTGGGACAAGGGAAGTATGCAGTAGAGATTCAGGATGATGGACTACAAGGCCATGACCACACCTATGGCATCGAAACTGAAGCTATTGAGTGTTTCTTCATCAGAGAAGGTTGATGCCATGATGTATCGTCAGATGATTTGTTCCTTGATGTACCTGACGAATACAAGACCATATATTTTCTTTTCTATGAACACATTGAGACATGTTCACCTGATGGTTGCAAAGCATGCAGTGAGGTACCTAAAGGGTACAGTTGAGTATGGGATCAAGTATGATACAAATCAAAAGATTAACCTAGAGGGTTATGTGGATTTGTATTGGGAAAGAAGTGCCATTGATAGGAAGAGCACTTCGAGGTGCTACTTCAGTATGAGATTAGGTGTAATCTCTTAGTTTGGAAGGATGGATCCCTGCATGGTACTGAGTACAGCCAAGGCAAAATATGTTTCCACTTGCTATTTGGGAGGTAGTATGTTTCTTTTGAAAACTACTATCTAATTTGATTAATCTGACTTGCATTTTTGTATGACGCAGAGAGGAGCAGTGAAGCTCCATTTTGTGATCTAGATCAAGATCTCTTGAAAAAGGGTGTTCTAGCATAGCTAGTGAGACAAGTTGTCTGAGCATAAATCCTGGCAAAGCTCGTAGGTTGCTCAGATGTAAATGGTCCTGTAGGTTGTCCTCGGATGTAATCAGTCCTAGTGAATCTCGCAGGTTATCCTTGGATGTAATCAGCCCTGATGCGATTCTATGCTAGAAATGGCCAAAGTGAAGTTTGAGTACTTCAAGGAGAATCTTGGTGTTCTCCAGATCGAGGTTCCCTCCAAAGGGAATTGATTTGTCTGTTGGCCTTTCTGACATGGTGGAAGACTGAGATTCACATGATGATATGTAAGTGCAGAGATGCTCTGATGTGACTGTGGGTTGTGTTACCACATGATCAGTGCAGAGATATTCCGATGTGATTGTGGGATGTGTTCCCACATGATCAGTGCATAGAAATTCTGGTGTGATTGAGGGATGTGTTCCCACATGATCGGATATAAGTGTAGAACCATTCTGATGTGATTGCAGGATGTGTTCCCACATGATCAGATGTAAGTGCAGCGCCTTTTTGACAAGATTAGGTTAGATGTAAGTGCAACGCCTTTCTGACAAGATGAGGTCGGATGTAAGTGCAGCACATTTCTGACAAGATGAGGTTGGATGTAAGTGCAGATCCTTTCTGACAAGATGAGGTTGGATTTAAGTGTAGCACCTTTCTGACAAGATGAGGTCGGATGTAAGTGCATAGCCTTTTTGACAAGATGAGGTTGGATGTGAGTGCTGGGCCTTTCGGACACAGGTTTTGGATGTGTTCCTCCCATGGTCAGATGTGAGTGTTGGGCGTTCCTTTCTGACATGGTTCTTGGATGTGTTCCTCCCATGGTCAGATGTAAGTGCTGGGAAATCCTTTCTGACATGGTTCATTCCATGGTCATATATAAGTGTTGAAGATGATGAATACCTACATAAAGGCTAGGCCTACAACCAACATGAAAAAGGGCTGGCTCTATAGAACTTCCTGTGACGAGTAGAATTGAGATAGCACCAGTGATGATCCAGTAGTGATGCTCCAGATCAAGTGATGATACAGACTTGATGATGATCTGGTGATGCTCCAGATCAAGTGATGATCTAGACTTGATGATGATCTAATGATGGTCCATACCAAGTGATGATCTAGACTTGATGATGATCCAGTGATGCTCCATATCAAGTGATGATCCAGACTTGATGATGATCTAGTGATGCTCCAGATCAAGTAATTATCTAAACTTGATGATGATCCAGTGATGAATATGACTAGAATATGAAGATGACTTGATGATGATCTAGATGATATAGAGAAGAAGACTTGTTCTGATAAATTGTGTCAAGAGAATACCTTCCTAGTTAAGAGGGATTGTTGATGTATTTGTAACTTTGGAATGTATTCATTTGTATATCTTATGTATTGTACCTCGATGTTCCTACCAGGAAGTATCTGTAATGTAAACAAGTCATGTAAATTCATTGAGGTTAACCCTCCATTGTAAGTCGGGGCAATAGTCCCCACAATTGAGTTAAGGTTAACCCTCCTTGTTGGTCGGAGGGCAAAGTCTCCATAGTTGTGGGGCACTAGGGTTATTATAATCTCCTAGATAAGTCGTCCCTGGTAAGTAATTATCAAGTGGAAAACTAGTATAAATAGAGAGTGACACTCTCTATTTGAAACATACACTCACTCAACAATAGTGCATGAGTGAGAGAAGAGAATCCCACACAAGTGAGAGAGAGAACAACTGTTGGAGATAATCTTTCTGTCTTTGGGTTTTACTTTTGCTATTGGTGCTCATTCTATCTCTGAGGAATTTGCAGGGTTTTCTCCTTTATGGTTTCCCCAAGGAAAATCTTTTGTGTCTATTGCCTCTTGTGATTGATTGTTGTGCATGTTATTCTCTCAGAAAATATCCTAAGATCATATTGCTTAAATGATAAAAATAGAACACTCATATGAAAAATATCAATCTAGAAAAAATAGGAAAAATAATATTTTGCATAGTGAGAACAAAAGAAAATTGACCAAGTGTTAAAAACAGGAGTTTGAGAGGTCAGTTGGAAATGCCCGCCAAGGGCTGTTTTTGTGCAAGTAAATTTATCAAATGTCATGGATCCATTATTTGGTAATTTTTCCATCTACTCATGACTTCAAGTCTCCATAGAGTGTTCACACATGTGAAATAGGAGTCTACCAAAATGGGAAGAAATGTGTTTTGATGTTCAAAATAGGTTGAGAAGCTATTTTGAAATGTTTGCCAGAGGTTGTGTGTGTGTCAATATATTTATCTTTTGATATGGTATTGTTCATTGTTAAAATGGCTATCTATCCATGCTTGTAGGTTTCCTTATGGTGATCACATGATTGAAAAATCAATCTGCCAAAGTAGAAGAAAAATTGTTTTTACAAGTTAAATTTTTTTTTGTCCAAGTGTTAAATTAAACAGTTTGGAAGCCTGTTTTAAAATGATCTCCAGATAATGAGTGGGTATCAAAAAGTTCAAAATATGACATGGAATAGATCCTTGTTGAGGTGGCTATCCAGCCATCCAATTTGCATTATGATGGTCATATATGCAAAAGATGGACCTACAAAGTTAGTGAAAAATAATAAACAGATTTTATTAAATAAGAAGCCACAAGAATGTATTTAGAAAAATAAACACAAATTTAATAAAAAGAATTAAGACAGAGTTTTGAAGAGACACATCTTACTATTGGAGAGATGCAATGTTTAGAAGAATTTTAATTGATTATTTCATTAAAACAATAAATAACAAACAGATATTTGAAGAGGTGTCTAAGCATGATGACATGGAAAGGTGTAATTGGAACAAGACATGAAGGACATAGATGACTAAGTACATGCATAATGACATTGAAAAGCAAGCATGACAAGCATGGAACATCTAGAGAGTCAAATGACCCATTATGTGGTCATTAGAAGAGGATTTGGGCAAGACAAAGATGTTGGTGCAAATATGACAAGGAGATGGTGACATGACAATAGACAAGCAAACTTGATGACATAGATGGCTACATGCATGATAAAATAGTGGACAAGGAAAAGATTGCGGGAATCTACAGAAGATCATGTGGGCATGCTAAATGAGGACAATTGCGGGCATGATAGAAACTATTGCGGGCATAAGATATTGCCTATTGCGGGCATCTTCTCAACACCACCTGCGGGCATCCTGGTGTGAGCTGCGGGCATAAGGAAGGACTTAATGCATGCATTTATGGGAGTTGTGGGAATGTTTGATGGCTCAAATGAGGAGTTGCAGGCATCTTTAAACCCTAGTTGCGAGCATCTAGATATCCCTTGCACACATCTGAATACATCACCTACTAACACCTTGAAGATGGACAGTGTGGGAATACTTACTGGAAGATCAAAGACCCCCATATGGGTAGTTGAATAAGGGTATGCGGGCATAAGAGAAGGCCAAGTCTTGGCATAAAAATTAAAATTAAAATGATGATGATGTGGAAAATTAAATAAATTTTGGTTAATGATGACAAAAATAAATTGGTGATGAGGTCGGCCTCCTAAGACATGGAAATAAAAACTATTTACGGCCAAGAAAGGATGCATGCTTATTGACCTACATGTAAACATCCAAGATACATTGAAAGCTGGCATTAGTTTGGCATGTGTGATTTCTACTAGCAGTTTAAAGGATTAATTGTATTAGTTTTATGTAGGTGCATTCATTATATATGAGATTATGATAAATATTTTGTGGAATTCTTGTCCAAGTGACTCCTTTTCTTAATTTCCTGTTTCGATCTGTGTCCATAAAAAAATAGATCTCCTGTCATCATATAGCCTTCCCAGCTCTGCCATAAATCCAATAATTTGAATATTTGCTTCTTGCATTTGAAGGCTTCTACCAAAGGTAGTATGCTCAACAAGTCAAAGTGATCTTGCCGAATCTATAGAAAGTACCTCAAATGGCAATATGTAAGTCAAAATAAGTTCATTTTATTTCTCGTGATGAGGTCCCAACTATACCCCTTTTCTGTTGATGTAATTGTAACTTCAGAATGTATGCACTTGTATTTCTTATGTATTGTACCCCAATGTTTATTCCAGGAAGTGTTTGTAATGTAATTGATTCATGCCATGCCCCGATGTTCCGATCGGGAGTTTCTATAATATAAACAAGTCAAGTCAAGTCAATATAGGTAACCCTTTTATTGTTCAAGGGTTAAAGTCCCCGTAGTTCTAGGGCCCTAGGGTTGTTAGACTCACCTAGTGAAGTCAACCCTAGTGAGTCATTGTCAAGTCAGGAATTAGTATAAATAGAGAGTGAGCCTCTCTATTTATCACACACTCACTCACACTTAGTTGTAGTGCATAGCTGAGGGAGAAGAATTTGTTGGGGCTATAAAGAAATAGGATACTTCTGTCAGGAGATCATCTTACTGTTTTGGGTTTTACTTTTGGTGTTGATTCTATCTCTGAGGAAGTTGTGGGGTTTTCTCCATTTATGGTTTCTTCTAGGAAAAACACTGTGTTCATTGTCTCTTGTGTTTGATTGTTGTGCTTGTTATTCTCTCAGTTAAAGATCCTAATATAATGCTAGATTAATGTTAAAAATCTATCAGTTTCAAATAAGATTTAAATAAATAAGAATGTTAAATTAAAGATAGCCATATATTGTCGATATAGAGACGAAAGTGCGTCGAAAATTAAAAAACGACAATATTGCCATGGTTTTTCGCCATGATAAAAAAAAATGAAGTATCAATCCATGAATGTTCAAAACATGGAAATATTTCATGGAAAAATCCACCCAAATGTATTAGTGAGACTTACAAAACCCTAAATTGCACTAGCTAGGGAAATCCACACCCATGCTTGAGTGCACTACTTTACACTCATATTAACCAATTAAAGGATTAAACACGACATTATATACACCATTAATGGGTCAAAACCAATCAACAACAGAAAAATGGCATCACATGTCAGTGCAAAGAAGGCAATTGATGTCTGGCCTTTGGCCATGTCAAAAGATGATTAATTTAAGCATTGTAGGGGAAGAACCCAAGAGTCTCTGAACCGTAAAACCAATGAAATCCAAGTAGCCTAGTCGAGTAGCCTATCCAAGAAAAACCTATAATCCCATCCCAGTATCCCAACCCAACCCCATGCATTCCATCCCAGATAGGATCTATTCAAATTTTCCATCACAGTAAGTTATTTCGAGGTATAGCTCTCTGTGGAGGGGGTCGATTTCAAGGGGACGAAAGACAATTTCTATTGGAGTTGGAAGTGGTTAAAAAACATTATCATTCTGCAATTGTAATACCATGTATAAAACCTAATATCATGAATAAATAAGAGCTTTTGGCTCTCACAATTAACCTACTTACAATTAACTTACTTACATACTGAATAAATTGCAGGAAACTGTATTGAAGGTGCAGTAAATCCGTTAGCAACCTATGAAGACAAATTACAGAGAACCTGTCGAGAGAAATTTCAGAGAACATCGTGAACACCGTCAACATAAATCACATACACCCATACTGAAGCCGTGAATCCCTGTCGAACAAATCGGATGCAGTGGCCAATACACAAATCGTGTCGAGACAGAAAAATTGTAGACTGTAAGTGCAAAAGCTTCCAAACATTGACATAAAAATCTAACCTTCTTTATTTATATCATTTCCATTTTGCATGTCAACACTTTGTGCAAAAAGACCCGCGCATGTCATAAACCATATATTTTTCAAGTGTGTTTTCTAGTTATGATGAAATATGGTTTTGGTGACAAGTTTTCTTGAT
>LPNX010378025.1:574604-632104 GCA_001517045.1 Pseudotsuga menziesii | reverse complement strand
TAGAATTCATCATATTCTTCATCCAAGTCATCATTCGTATCATCAGATCCAGATTTAACATTGTAAGGATTGGCCATATCATCATCATCTAATTTAGTTACGATCATCATGTCATCGTCGATATCATCTTCATGGGGATTGTCTGCTGCATCATCTGATTCAACTAATTCTTGGGAATCTTCTTCTGGATTATCATGATCATCTAACTCATGTTGATCATGATCTTCATCATCGTCTTCTTCTTTTAGACCCTCTTCATTACCTTCCTCTAGGTTATACTTTACTGGCCTTCCCCTTGGATCGTGTCTCAGAAAAAATGACCAACCCGCTTTACCTGGAACCTCCAAGTAAAATAAATGTTCACATTGGCTTGGAAGAACATAGGGCTTCGTTCCTGGCTCAAACAACCTTGTACTTACCATGGTAAATTCATTATAATGTTCAATAATAGTTATACTGGGATCACGTTGATTCAATCATAACCTGTACCATTTGAAAATGAACAGAACTACCATGAAGGATTTAAAGTCACACTGGAGAATATCTTCCAGATACCCATAGTATCGATTTTCTAAGAGTTCTCGATGTCTGTCACTTCTAGATGAAACATTGGTCACCTCAAAGATTGCAGATATCCCACAATCTGATGTTTTCTTTGTTTCATCCAAATTTTTGATGCGATATCTACAACCATTGCACATCATAGCATTATGGTGTTTTACCTACAACAAGCCATACAAAACAAGATTACATAATGATTCAATATTTATGATTAAGTGCATGTTTATGCAGTCATATAAGGAAAAAAACAACGTGTACATCAATATGTAATTAGCAAAAAATGAATTAAAGTGGTTGATTTATATGCTTGCCTTCTTATATTTTAAACCATATGCTAAATCGATTTCCCTTTGTGTAAGATTGGTATCTCCATTGCAATGTGTTGCTTTAACCAATGAAGCCACACCTTCCCATGATATTCCATGACCCGATTGTTCACATCATTCAATCCATACCTTCATCTAGTCAAGATTGTTTGTGATGTATAAATAAATTGCATCCCACTCTCGACCAACTGCTTGATGACAATAAAAATTAAAATTCAAGACAGATGTAAATTATCTTAACAAAGAATACAGTCTTAATTGATGCTATAGATTGAATATGCAAATTGAATATGTTATATGATATATATACATAAAATTCAACAGTCAAATGTATTATATTAATTAACACCCACTAGCCAATAATTACCTTTCACCTTCCTCAATCTACCTTTCCCCTTCAAGTACTCCTCTTCAAAATTATTATTGGAGCCTGAATCACGAATGCGACGTAGATTGATCTTTTACACTAAATTAGGAATATATTCACTAACATACAACATGTTTTGGTATACCATATATCCCTCCATCATAGAACCCTCATCACGTGCTCATTGTCTAACCAAACCCTTCATAAATGTCAAGCGCCTCTCAACCATCCACATGGACCTTGAGTGCACAGGTCCACACATTTGAATCTCCTCAACTTGGTGTATGAGGTAGTGTTCCTGTGCATTGAAAACTTCCGAAGGTAGATGCTTCTTCATTTCATAGATGAGAAAAGGAATTTCTCTCCTCCAATACTTTATATCTTCTTTATGGATTTCTGATGCAAAAGCATCGTGGCATGCCAGCAATGTGATGAGTTGGTCACATGATGTGGCATTATTTTGTTGTTTTGCTGAGTCATAGTTTGTTAGCATCGATAGGCATGATGGTGGATCATGACTCCCTGTGTGGAGATCAAGCTGCAGTTTGTTTGTTATGATATGGATGTTTCCATCATGCTCTGTTTTTGTTTGTTTTTCGATTACAAGACCACTCGGGTTGTAGGAGATTACAGTTTAGGTTAAACAGATAGATTAGATAAGGGATAAGGGTTCTTCTCTTCAGCATTAGAATTTTGAGTTTTAGAGAGAAGGGAGAAGGGTTATTTTCTTCAGCATTAGAATTTTGAGTTTGCAGAGAGACGAACAGACCTGCGTCTGATTCCACTTGTAAATATTTTAATAGATTGAAGAAGAGAGCCGATTGTGTCTTTTATTAATAGAAGGATTAGCTATTTGTTTGCAGTATTATTAGCCTAGTTGCATTTACTATTTTGAATTGTCAATCCATGAAGGGTCGACTTCGGCGGTTTCCTGAACATCTATGTATTTCTGTAAAATCATTGATTCATGCATGAAATTGTTGCTGGAATAGTTGGTAAATGCATACATAGAAGATTTAGGATAAGTAATATTAGATATTGCAGGCTAGATTGGTCAATTTCATGATCAATCAGCACATCACGCAGATTTTATGCCTTACCCAGTTTTTGCAAAAAATGAAAAACAGGGATTGAGTCCGTAGACGAAGATATGATGGTCTAGGAGAGATCCGCAACAGAAGTTACAGGGGAGATAACAAATCTACAAATATATGTGAGATTCACATCAAGGTCTAGATTGATAGTCGTGGAGAAGGCCGCAAATATCTGACGGTTGGAAAGATTGCAGAGGAAAAGTTGCGGGGGAGAAAATTTGGAAAGTTGACATCCTGCATCGTGCAACCTGCTTGCGGAAATCCTGTTGTGGAACCGTTGTTGCGGAAACAGAGTTGCGGAGAGCTAGTTGTAGAATTCCTATTGTAGAAACATCATTGCAGAGAAGCTATTGTGGAAACATAATTGCGGGGAGGTAATTTTAGTGCAGAATTTGGCCGAGGGCTAAATTTGGTGATCCTGCTAAGTGTAGGAGCCACCAGATCTTGGAGGTGCTAGTTGGGTTGGTTGTGGTTGATCTGAACCTGCACTAATTTTGGTATCAGAGCAAGGAGAATCTCATGTGAGAGAGAAGCGTAGTAGTAGAAGCTTGGAAGGAGTAAAGAAGAGTGCTCAAGAGGTTCTATATCGAGGACCAACGTTACCAAAAGACCAAGTACAGAGAAGGGGCTTGGTGAGGTAATATTGTAGCAGTGTGAACAGAGTTGTTATTGCAAAGGATTAGTGCAAGAGGATGGCTACATGCATGGAAAAAGCGCGAGGTCATGACAGAGGTCGACTAGCAGTGAACATAGAAGTTATGGAGGAAGTGAGGGAGATACGAGCACATCTGGAAGCCATGGAGACAGATAGATAAAGAGACCCATAAGCAGGGGATGTAAGTGAGTCTGAGGATGAAGAGAAAAGAGAAGAAGTTGCACCTATGCAGGAAAAACTTGATCGAAGGTATTTCAGATCGATTCTAGGAGCAACTTTGAGGCAGAAACCTGAGTTGTCAATCTATGATGGAAGTCTCATTGCCGGGAATCTCATTGAATGGATTAGTGAGCTAGATAAGTAATTTGAGTACGATGAGGTTGAAGAAGACAAGAGAGTCATATTGGTTATGACAAGGTTGAAATGACATGCATCTTTGTGGTGGGATAGTGTGCAAGTAGAAAGAAGGAGGAAGAATAAGTCATTGATAAAGAGCTGGGATATGATGGTAGCAAAGATGGGGGCGAAGTTGTTACCCAAACATTACCAATTAATTATGTATAAGCAGGTACAAAACCTTAGGAAAATATTATTAACAGTGAGAGAGTACACTGAAGAGTTTTACAAAGTAAACCTAAGGGCAGGATATATGGACGAGTCAACAAAGAAGGATTCTAGGTATGTCAATGGTCTAAGGATGGATATCTAAGAAGAGATCAACATTATATCACCTAGAACAATGGAGGAGGTGTATCAATGTGCCTTAAGGGAAGAAGAAAGGATAGTGAGGAAGCAGAGCTTCAACAGAGGTTGAGGTTCGACCAGAGGAAGAGGACAAACAACTAGAAGAGGAAAATTTGGGGTCCAGAAGAGTCTGAGTCCATGTGCAGTACCAAAAGTACTGACACCAAAGAAGGATAGTGAGTGGAGGATTTGTACTGACTCCAAAGCAATTAAGAAGATTACTATCAGATATAGGTTTCCATCACCAATGATGGATGACATGATGTATTTCCTAAGTGGGGCAACGTGCTTTTCAAAACTAGATTTGAAAAGTGGATATCATCATATTAGAATATGAGAATGAGATGAGTGGAAGACAACCTTTAAGACAAATGAGAGGTTGCATAAGTGGTTGGTCATGCCATTTGGATTTCCCAACGCAGCAAGCACTTTTATGAGATTGATGAATGAAGTATTGAGAGATTTCATACGTAAGTTTGTGATAGTTTACCTTGATGGAATTTTGGTTTTCATCCAAACAGAAGAAGAGCATTTGAAGCATCTGAGATATGTTTTAGAGAGACTGCAATAGGAAAAGTTGTTGATAAATGTGAAGAAGTGTACCTTCATGAAACCAGAGCTAGTATATTTAGGTTTTGTTATCTCAAGATTTGGGTTGAAGATGGATCCAGAAAAGGTGCAAGCAATCATTGGTTGGCCTTCACCTAGGAACATATTTGAGGTGAGAAGTTTTCATGGGCTGGCAAGTTTTTATAGGAAATTTATAAAGAATTTCAGTGGTATTTGTGCATCTATTGTCGAGACAATTAAGAAGGATAGACAACCATTTCAATGGACATTAGAGGCTGAAAGGAGTTTTCAGTTCTTGAATAAGAATATCACAAAACAACCGGTATTGAAGTTACCAAACATCAAACACCCTTTCTATGTAAAGTGTGATTCCATTGGGGTAGCAATCGGAGCTGTACTTAGTCAGGAGGACAGGACTTTAACGTATTTTAGTGAGAAGCTGAATGATGCAAAGAAAAAGTATTCATCTGATGAAAAAGGAGTTTTATGCTATTGTTCAAGCAATGAAGCATTTGAGACATTATTTGATTCCTAGAGAATTTGTGTTATATTGTGATAACCATGCATTGCAGTACACTATGCAGCAACCTAAGTTGAACCTGAAACATGTCAAGTGGGTTGAGTTCTTACAGAGCTTTATCTTTGTGTTGAAGCACATAAGTGGACAGTCAAACAGAGTAGCTGATGCCTTAAGTAGAATACTATTGATTGTGCAAGAGAATCAGATCCAAGTCTTGGGATTTGAGCATTTAATGGATTTGTATGAGACTGACATTGATTTCCAGGAGGCTTATAGGGCTTGTAAGAATACAGTGGAGGTGGATAGAGAGCCATGGATGGAGTATACGCTATAATATGGTTTAATATTTAAAAACAGTAAACTGTGTATACCAAAGTGTTCCATGAGAGAGAACTTGATACAGGAAAAACACAATGGAGGTATGGCAGGTCACTTTGGAAGTCATAAAATCTTTGGACAGTTAGGTCATTTCTATTTTTGGCCAAGGATGAGGTCTAAAGTTGAGAAGTTTGTAAGCAGATGCAGAATATGCTAACATGCTAAAGGAAGAAGCTAGAACATAGGGTTGTATACACCATTGCCTATTCCAACCAGGCCTTGGGATTCTGTGAGTATGAATTTCAATCTAGGTTTACCAAGAACTCAGAAGGGACATGATTCTATCTTCGTAGTTTTTGATAGATTCATTAAGATGGCACATTTCATTCCATGCTACAAGACTAGTGATGCTACACACATTTCTAACTTGTTTTTCAATGAAGTTGTGAAGCTACATGGTTTACCTAGAAGCATTATATCAGACAGAGATGTGAAGTTCATAGGTCATTTATGGAGGATCTTGTGGAAGAAGTTGGGTACTAGACTGAACTTCAGTTTAGCATATCACCCACAGTCTGATGGACAGAAAGAGGTAGTAAATAGGAGTCTGGGGAACCTGTGTAGAAGTCTGATTGGAGAGAGTTTGAAGTAGTGGGACATAGTATTAACTCAAGCTGAGTTTTCTTATAACGATTCACCAAACAGAAGTACGGGGATGAGTCCATTTAAAATTATGTATGGAATGCATCCAAGAGGAGTGTGTGAATTTTGTGACTTAGGTCAATTGGAGAAAAGAAGTGTTGATGGAGAAGCGTTTGAGACAAGGATCAGTGAACTGAAGGAGCAAGTGAAAGCAAGGTTACAACAGAGTAACACCAGTTACAAGGCCAGAGCAGATTCCAAAAGGAGAGAGAAGAACTATGAAGTAGGAGATTTGGTCTTAGCATATATAAAGAGAGCTATTTCCAAAGGGAGAGTATAACAAGCTAAAGATGAAGAAGATTGGACACTGCAGGATACTCAGGAAATTCTTAGCAAATTCTTATGAGTTAGAGATACCTACTGGAGTGGGTATTTCACTAATATTTAATGTTGCAGATCTATATCCTTATGTAGCAGGTGACACTGGAACCTTTGCAGAAGGTGAATATCCTATTGAATACTTACAATGGGTGGTGGGGTAGATGCCTATGACACAACCACTGGAATTTGAGGCCATTTTGGACACTAAAGTGGTAAAGAGTACAAGGAAGAGGGACTATATAGAGTATTTGTTGAAAGGGAAGAAGCGAACAATAGAGGATTCTACTTGGATGAGTGCTGAAGATTTGGAAGCCAAGGGTTTCACTACAGCTGATCTAATGAACATGGGTTCATAATGTTTCACCCTTGAGAGTCTGATGCAGAAGCATCATGGAATGCCAACAATATGATGAGTTGGTCACATGCTATGGCATATTTCGATTGTTTTGCTGAGTCATAGTTTTTTAGTGCCGATAGGCATGATGGCGGATCATGACTCCCTGTGTGGAGATCAAGCCATGGTTTATTTTTTATGATAGGGATGTTTCCATAATGCTCTATTTTTTTTTGTTTTTTGGTTGTAGGACCACTCGGGTTGTAGGAGGTTACAATTTAGGTTAAATAGATAGATTAGAGAAGGGAGAAGGGTTTTTCTCTTCAGCATTATAATTTCGAGTTTGCAGAGAGACGGAAAGACCTGCATTTGATTCCACTTGTAAATATTTTAATTGATTGAAGAAGAGAGCCGACTATGTGTTTGTGTGTTTTATTAATAGAAGGATTAGCTATGTGTTTGTAGTATTATTATCCTAGTTGCATTTACTGTTTTGAACTGTGAATCCATGAAGGGTCGACTTTGGCGGTTTCTTAAACATCTGTGTATTTCTGTAAAATCATTGATTCACGCATGCAATTGTTGCTGGAATAGTTGGAATAGTTTGTAAATGCATGCATAGAAGATTTAGTATAAGTAATATTAGATATTGTAGGCTGGATTGATCGATTCCATGATCAATCGGTGCATTACGCAGATTTTCTGCCTTAACCAGTTTTTGCAGAAAATGAGCAACGGGGATTGAGTCTGTAGACAAAGATCTGATGGGCTAGGAGAGATATGCAATGGAAGTTGTGAGGGAAATAACAGATATACAAATATTTATGAGATATGCATCAAGGATTAGATCAACGGTCGCGGAGAAGGCTCCAAATATCTGATGGTTGGAAATATTGTGGAGGAAAAGTTGCGGAAGGAAAGTTGCAGGGGAGCAACTTTGGAAAGTTGACATCCCGCAACCCACTTGCAGAAAACCTATTGTGGAACCACTGTTGCAGAAACTCTATTGTGGAAATAGATTTGCGAAGAGCCATTTACGGATCGCCTATTGCAGAAACAACGTTGCAGAAGAAGAATTACGGGGAGGTAATTTTAGTGCAAAATTTGGTCGAGGGATAAATTTGGTGATCCTAATAAGTGTAGGAGCCACCAGATCCTGGAGGTGTTGGTTGGGTTGGATGTGGTTGATCAACCCTGCACCAATTTCTTTAGATGGCAACCATCTACAAGTGACACAAACCAATAACGATATTTAAAAAAAAACATTAAATTACATAACATGAATTAGTGCACAGAAAACAAATATAAATTATACGATGAATTAAAGAAACACTAGCCACATGCAAATAATCACTAGTTACCTCATGTATTTCCCAAGATTATATATAACTTGTTTGACATTGTTTTCAAAGTTGTCAGAGAGAGAGACAGGTAGAACATACTGTAACAATATACAAACCACATCATTTTTTAAACAAAGAGTAGACAAACAAAATAACAACAATACGCATTGGAATTAAAAAAATAATTAATTATATGGATATATTAATAATAATTACCTTCATGAAGACATTCCAATCATGCATTTTCACCCCTGCAAAACCACCTTTGTTTGTTATAATATTCTTCATGTTCACACAAAATCCCATGGGAAATTTATTTTTCCGCATGACTTCTTTTACAACATTACTTTGTTGCTCCATAAACATCCATGGAATTGAGTTTGTATTAATTTGGTCTCCGTTGCTATGAAATTGAATGACGTCTTTCATTGCATGGTTTCCTTCTAAAATGTCTTTGCAAAATTTCACAATTTTTTCTTTGTCACTCCTTCGCTCCAATAGTCGCCATAATATTCGGTCACATTTTTTTTATATGCAATGTATCAAATAGATGAGCAATTTGTAGGTGCTCACAGTAGGGAAACTTGTTGAATTGTTTAGGATAACTTTTCATTCCTCATGGAATCCCATTAATTCCTTCATGATCATGAATCGGGTAATTTTTAAGGGTGAAATTTCGCCAATTGGCTATTTTTGCGGTTTTTTTCAAAAAATAAATTCGTTATTTGGTCATTTTTAGTGTCCGATATCACCTATATTTACATAAAATATGTTTTTCTTTATCATAATATTCGCCAAAATTTACACATTTCAGTGTTAATTTTATGTTTCATATTTAATATTAATCTACCTATCTATAAACATGTTTTTTTTCAATCCAAAAAATTGCCTAGAATACTATACTTAAGTATAATATTAGAATCCTTAAAAAATACCCTAAGATTCACGATGAAAATCATGAATATTAGTTTATAAATAAATTACAGAAATCAATTATGGCTGCCACATGGCCCAATTTTTCAAAATAATATTATCTTATTTTGATTTTATTCCAAGACATTATTTTAAATTTAATGCTAAGTTGTAACTGATGACTCAGCAGAGTCAAGGATGTGGAATGTAATTCTGAATATTTAAATTTTAAATAAATAAAAGTGGAGACAACAGCTTGGGAGAGCTGTTAAAAAGAGTGTTACTGGTCAAGTTGGTGGAGGAGACTAGGTGGATATCAAATAGACAAGTGGCAGCATCCTCAAACACTTCCAATGTTGCAGGTGGAAACCTCCCTACATTTGGGGTCATGACCCCCCAAGAAAGTGGGATCAGAGAAAGTGGCTCAATTAATGACAACTAACCCCCAAAAAAAGACCTAGGCAATCTTAATAAAAAATCCCATTGAAGAGAGATGAGGATTCTCATTCCAGAAGAAGAATTATTCAGGAGAATGCACTTCAAGGAATTCATTGGGAAGGGAATTTTTGAGGAAGGTGTTTGAGGGGTAAACTGCAGGAAGTGATATAGTACAGCTTTCCAGCTGAAAGATCTTGCTGCAGTGTGCAGAGTTGGTATTGAGTCATTGGAATATTACTTTGTTGTTTGGTCCACCTAGTCCCAGCCAAGGAGACCAGGAACAGGCTCGGGGGTCCTGAGAAGTTGCTGTTTGAGCACTTTCCAATAGTTGGTAGGGAGGAACGGCCTCCCAACGCTGTTGTCATCCAGCTTTAAAAACAGGTTCTACTATCTTTTAAATTATGTGTTAAAGTTTATATCTGTGTATGAACAAATAATGAATGATTTATATGTTACGTAGTGAACTGTTAAGCTTGAAATATCTTAGTTGTTTTAGATGCGGAATCTGTTCCTTAATGAAAAATAATCCTACCTGTGTTTTTCCCCATCTGGATTAATCCAGATCGTACTCTAGCACAGGTAGTGTGTTTAAATGAATGGAGTATGATAGGAATATGAAATGAATAGAGTACTTACATTTTTCGGAGTATTGAAATGTTTTCTTTTAGTAGATAGTTGTTTTTCCAGAAATAATATTAATCTGTTTGGTAGAATTGTTGTTAGAACTAGACTATGTATTCATAATATTAGAAAAAGAACAGAATCATATTATTTTACTAATAGTAGTAGAATCAAGTATGTAATTCATTCTTTTACACGGCACCTTCTTTATAAACTATACATCTACACTGAAAATAGAAGAAATAGAATTGTCAGTTGAATGCTTATTATTTATGTTACGTAAAGAGGTAAATATAATTCTGTTAGTTTATTTCTTTTCCAATAGTATTAGCTAATTTACCTGCAACTATCTGAACTCTAAACAAGAATTGGATAACTCTTACAGAATTATTTTCTTAGTATTAATAACTAAAGACAGTAGTAACCTATGCATAAAGTATTATTAATAAAGAACTGTCCTTACACACTTATAGACAAATTATAGGTAAGGAGTATTGACAGGATGAAAGTTCTCATTTCTTTCACCAAGTTTACAAAATAATCTTATTAAATAAACTCAACTATTATAGACTATTCTCATTGTTATTTAATAATATATATAAATGCAAACACAAACTTAAGAGAATACAATATTCACAAATAATAATATTATTAATACAAATAATATTATTATTAACAATAAACAGTATTGTTTATAAATTAGAAATTCTTTTAAAAACAAACTGAAGAAATCTTGTGACAGTAATCAAATTAACAAAATAACAATACAGAAATTATTACTTTAAAAGTTCAATGGGTAAAAACCCAAGCTCATACTTCTGAGCATAATTTATCTGTATACTTCTATACATTAGTAACCTAGAATTATTTAAACCATAATTTAGTTTCTTTTAAACCATTAAAGAACCAACTAAATTCATTTTACAGGAAATAAATACAATACTAAACAATATAAACAAAATTTATACTTCTAAAAGAAACTGTGTCTTATTATTTTACTAACAAGGTGTACCTGTGAAAACAAAATACAGGGTTAAAACCCTTATAATTATTACAAGTACAATTAGCAAATCATTGAAGTAATAAATCAAATTTATTAAATTATGTAACCATTAAATAACTAGGCTAATATAATTTACTCACAGTCCTTTAAGGACAAATAAAAAGTCTATGTAATTATTATAATTAGAATAATTTATATCAAACGAGGGTTTTTACAGGTTAAACCCTAATTCATAAGTCTAAATAAAAACAAGCAAGAATTAAGTTACGGCCGTAAGTATCAGTCTTAAAACTTTAATTATAAACCCTTACAGAGTATTCAAACAGAGTATAAAACTTCATTTACACTCAAGAAGGGTAAAACCCTGAAATTACACAGAGTATATCATTAAACATCTGATAAACTAAACCAATCCTGAAGACCAAATTGTCTTTACAAAAACTACTAATTTAAACAGGCCGTAAAGCTGTCTTCAAACTAAATACATTGCTCAGTTAAACCGAGTCTACCCATCGACTAGTGAGGGTTCAAAACTGGGTAAACCCACAAACAACATGTAAATCAAACTATATAACTCATGGCAAGTTGAGGGAGGGGTTCCCCAAACCATTGGTGATTCCATTGACCACCCTAATGCAAGTAGGGTGAAAACCCAACATATGGACCACTGGGCTTACCCAAATCAAACCACGAGCCACAACTTTTGTTGGTGGACTGTTTATTCTCTTCATCATGAAAGTATATAGTGGTGATCACCTACAAGCAATGTAAAAGACCTCTGTCAATTAACAAATACCTATTTTAAACCACGGTAACAGCAAAGCATTTACAACGAAGAAAATGAACTATAAGTTATTTATTTACCTGTCAATGGAAGCGACGAACAACCTCTTCAAAGCACTGTCACCTACAGGATTTGAAAAATGAAGACTCAAATAGCCAAGGTAAAAAACTTCACACAACAGTAAACCACGATGACGATAAGAGAAACTGGAGTAGACAATGTGCCAGGAAGATAGCGAAAGGAAGATTACACAAACAGTGAGCCAAGGGTAAAGAAAATATCCACAAGTTACAGAGTGAGAACCCAGCCACTGAGAATGGCATTTAAAACCACACACTAGTGACAAATTTAGCACTGAACCAAGACACAAGATAACCAGAGCAAGGAGGACCAACGACCGCCATGGAAGCCAAGCAGAGCAGCCTCAAGGGCTAGCGCAAAATGCGGGATGGAAATGATAAGGGTTAGGTTACGGTAGTGTTTTATATCTCCCACGCTTGGTCAGGAGACGACCACATGGTCAGCAAATCAAACCATTCAAATGGGTCGTTCTCTATAGTGCTTGCGTAAAACAAAATCCAATTATTAAATCATTGGAACAAGTTTAAACTATGATAATCGACCCAATAATTTTCCATGCAATTCGATAATCATATGCACCTTATCATATGTTAGTTTAGTAATAGTATAATAACGTATGATTACATTGACCTAGCATATAATGACACTTTAAAACCATGGTAAAATCCCAATTTTGTTTATGCATTAAACTCATTTCACCATTAACATTATGTTATTATATCATAACATCACAATTACGATATGAATGGTTGCATATCTTTTCTCTAAACTTTGTTTTTATTATAAGATAGAAATCAAATAAGTCATGCATTATTTATAGATAGAGATCAATGTTTTAGGTCTTTACTATAGATAAGAGATCAATGTTTTATGGGAGAGCTCATGCTAATCACCCATCAACCATAGTTTTCTTTTGTACAAATATTTTAGTTTATACATAGGAAATATCATATACAAGGACTTCACAAGTTATAGTTTTTATAAATGGCATAATGTAATAGTTGAGAGGATTATAAACTCTAATTTAAATGCGTTTATAGTCATGAACTAATTATAGATTGAATATATATCAAACAAATAGATTATGCATGTCTATAAGACTTATATGAACTAATAACTCAAATGGTAACAGAACTTTGAAGTGAACAAAACGTATTGTAAGAACACTATTACGAAACTCTGTTACATAGTTCAAGGTGACAATACTTTGCTGGAATGTGGTTACGACTCAACTTGGAAATTACTAAAGATTCACTAGGTTAATTGGGTAGTAAAGTAGTTATAGAACTAAACAAGATAACTAGAAAGTTGACCGGTTTCGAGGACGTCAATCTCAGATAAACTATTTGTAAACAGTAATGTAATTCAAGAGAAGTGTAATAGAAAATTAAGAAATTGAATAGGAATGAATCTATTGAGTCCAGAATTTATTAGAACCTCATGGTTCAGCATGAAATTAAAGTGTAGGCAAACAATGATCTTATGTAGGAAGGCATTATGGTTTTCAGTTTTCACAATCGAGCTTATACTGTAAAAAGGTTAACAGGTTGTAAGATATCTCGCAGAAGCGAAATGTGGGTCAGTTGTCACACAAATAAGATAATGTAATATTGCATAAATACTTACAAAACAATCATTATAACATTACAATTTACTTAGACTAAAGTAGAAATAATTTGTAACTAAGATTCAAATTCTTAGAGTCACAAACATATCTTACTGTCGTTACCTACTTCTGAAAATTATTACAAGAAAAAATGAAGGAAGCCAAATGGTTTTACCTCACAGAAGTTGTTTAAAGTTTAGCAGCTTAATTACTAAACTTTTAATTGCAAATAAAATACTACTGATACTTTAAATAACTTTTAATACGTATTCGTTAGATCATACCTATAAACCTGTAAGAACTAGTATTCATCTGTGTTAGCATGATTGCTAAGTAAGCCCCGGATTCAAAAGTAGATTCCACCTACATGACATGAAAAGACTCATCATTAAATTGTAGTTAAACAATATGCAAGAAGACTTTATTCTTGTTATAAAAAAAAGGAACTGTTGAGTTAATACAATTAAGATTTAGTGAAACTAGTTACTTGACTGTTTCTTTTATTGAAAACCGTCAGCTGTTATTAGACCATTGGTTTTAGCATTTATTGTTATATCAAAATTTTAAATTTTTGTGAAAATTTGGGGTTTTGACATGTTGTATCAGAGCACAAGGCTCAAACACTAGGCCTTGATGAATCCCAACTAGCTTTCATAAAACAACAAATTAAATTATTATGCTGACATATTTTATTTTAAATGGTATTCAACAGAGAATTGTTTTTTCTGAAGTTTAACAGGCTGGTATGGAAAGTCTATAAGAGTATGCAGAGGAGGAGTCTCCAGCTACTGAAACAGGAAATTCACCAAGAGATCCTATACCAGAGGATTTAACTACCAATTCCTCAGAGTTATTACAAACTGTAAAAGACTTAAAAACTGAAATGGAGTCTGTAAAGCGAGAAAATGAAAGGATTTTGAGGGCTCAAGAAGAGTTAAATCAAATCCTAATTGAAAAGTTGCAAACTGAGGGTAGGGGTAGAAGGTCAGAATCAGAAGATGCCAGTCATCAACGAAAATCTAAAAAGATGAAACATACAAAAAATGAAAGTAGTTCGTCTTCTGAAGTGTTTGGTGAACAACAAAATTATCATACTACTAGTGACAGTAGTGATGATAATATGTATACTAAAAAGAGGAAATACAAACCTTATGAGGAAATTCCAGGGAATTCAAAAAGATAAAACCACCAAATTTTAATGGAGAGACTAAGAAGGGGGAGGAAGTTGAATCCTGGTTATCTGGGATGAAGAAGTACTTCCAAATATATAATTATTCTAACCAGTTAAAGGCTAGGATGGCTATATATAACCTCTCAGGAAATGTTGACATTTGGTGGCAAGACTTGAAGAGAGTTAAGGGTATAAAAGAGAAAGAAGTTAACTGGAGTACCTTTAAGAGGTATTTCAAAAATAAATTCTTGTCTGAGCAGTATTATGAGGAGAGAGTCAAAGAGTTTTATGAATTGAAGTTAGGTTCAATGACAATGAAGGATCTGAACAACAAGTTCTTAATTCTACTTAGGTATGTACCATACCTTGTAGATCAGAAACCAAAGGTACAACGATTCCTTAGCCGTCTACCTTATCATATTAAAGATAGAATTGAATATGATAACCCAAAGACCTTGGAGGAAGCTATGAGGAAGGCTAAATTTTGTTTTGAGCATAATCAGAAGAAAGAAAGTTTGGCCAACTGGAAGGCTAAAAAAAATAATAATTAGTTTGAACAAAAGAAGAAGGATTTTGTGCCTAACAGAAATTTTAAGAACAATAAGGCCAAAAACTATTCTAATAACAAGAATTTCCAAGGAAATAGGAACAATACACCCAACAATTAGAACAATTCTAAAGGTAAGGAAACTGCAAATAATCATGGAAACTTTACCAAGAACTTTGAGCGTAAAGAGCCTGTCAAGTGTTGGGAGTGTAATGGCCCACACTATGCTTCAGTCTGTCCAAACTGGAAGAAGACTGTTAGCAATATTCATACTATATAGGAGGAGATGATCATTGGGGAACTAGCAAGGACCATGCCTAGAATCAACGCAGCCTTGGAGAATCGACAAGATGAATATCAAACTTCCATGGTGGAATTAGAAGGTATGATAAATTAGACCCCTGTAACTATTTTGATTGATCTAGGAGCTAGTCTCAGTTATATTGCACCTCAGATAGTAGAAAAATGTAAGTTATCTGTTGATAAGTTTGAGAATTCATGGTTAGTTCAGTTAGCCACTGGTGCAAAAAGAAAAGTAACTTGTTTTGTGAAAGAATGTGCATTAGCTATGGATAAATTTGAAACTGTTGTTAAACTTAATGCTTTGCCACTTGGTTCTTATGATTTTCTGATTGGTATGGACTAGTTAGAAAAACATAGAGTAATTCTAAACTATTATGATAAAAATTTCACATGCTTAAAAAGTGACCAAAAACCAGTAAGTGTTAAAGGAATTCCTAGAAAAACTACTGTAAGGCAGATTTCTGCTTTACAACTTAAAAGAGCTGTTAGAAATGGATGTAAAGCTTACGCATTAATAATTACTGATGAGGAAAGTAAAATTAAAATAGATAAGTTAAAATTGGAAGACATCCTAGTATTAAAAGAATATGTTGATGTATTCCCAGAATAAATTTCAGGATTACCTCCGAAAAGGGAATTGGATTTCACCATTGAGCTGGTACCGGGTGCAGTACCTAGCTCAAAGGCCCCTTATCGAATGAACATATTGGAACTTAATGAATTAAAATTGCAATTAATATATTTAATTGATAAAAAGTATATTCGACCAAGTGTGTCTCCCTGGGGGCCACCTGTCATCTTCGTCAAGAATAAGGACGGAACTATGTGACTTTGCATAGATTACTGTCAGTTAAACAAGATGACCATCAAAAATAGATATCCGTTGCCCTGCATAGATGATCTGTTTGATAAAATACATGGATCCATGGTGTTTTTAAAAATATATTTAAGGTCTATATATCATCAAGTGAGGATTAAAGATGAAGACATCTTCAAGACAGCTTTCAGAACAAGATATGGTCATTACAGATTTGTCGTAATGCCATTCGAACTCACTAATGCCCCAACTGTCTTCATGTGTTTAATGAACAATGTAATGAATAAGTATTTAGATAAGTTTGTGGTCATGTTTATCGACGACATTCTAATCTATTCAAAAACTGAAGACGAACATGAAGAACATATAAAAATTGTTTTGCAAGAGTTGCGAGAACATCAACTCTTCGCAAAGTTTAGTAAGTGTGATTTCTTCAAGGATAAGATTTAGTATTTAGGTCACTTAGTGACCAAGGAAGGAATTTTCATAGATCCTGAAAAAATACGGGTAATCGAAGATTGGCCAGTTCCTAAGGATGTGACGGATGTTAGATATTTCATGGGCATTACCAGTTACTACCAGAGATTCATTGAAGGATTTTCAAGGATAACAAATTCGATAACTTCCTTGCAGAAGAAAGGAAAGAAGTTCGACTGAAATAAAAAATGTGAAGAAGGCTTTAAAAAGTTAAAAAATTTATTAACCAGCGCACCTATTTTAAGAATAGCAGATCCTAATAAAGAATTTGTAGTGTGCACTGATGCCTGTAATGATGGCTTAGGTAGTGTTCTGACTCAAGAAGGGCATGTTATTGCCTATGAGTCTAGAAAGCTAAAAGTTCATGAAAATAATTATGCAACATATGAAATGGAATTAGCAGCTGTAATACACGCCTTAAAGATGTGGCGACATCACCTAATTGGCAGAAAATTTGTTTTAATGACTAATAATAAAGGATTGAAGTATCTTTTAGATCAGCCTAATTTAAATGCCAGACAAGCTAGGTGGTTAGCTTTCTTAAGCGAGTATGATTTCGAAATCCAGCATATAAAAGGTAAAGAAAATAAGTTATTTATGCATTAAGTAGGAACGCAAGGCTGAATTTTGCAATAGCAATTAGCACTTATGTTTCAGACTTAGATGAAAAACTTAAAGAAGGAATAAAACAAGATGAAATTTCCCAGAATTTGCAAGCTAAAGATAAAAAAAATCCAACAGAAAACTTAATAAAAGGTTACAGTTTAAATGAAAAAGAATTTTTACTATATAAAGATAAACTGTATGTACCTAACGTACCTAAAGTCAAGCTGTTAATTCTGGATGAAATTCATAAAACACCATATTCAAGTCATCCAAGTTACTAAAAGACTATAACCATGTTAATAAAAGAGCATTTCTGTCCAAATATGAAAATTGAAGTAGTTGAATATATTGTAAGGTGTTTAGAATGTCAACAGGTAAAACTGAACACCAACACCCAGCTGGTTTGCTACATCCTTTACCCATCCCTAGCTGGAAATGGGAGGTAATAAGTTTATATTTTATTACTATATTACCTAAAAATCAAAATCAGAATGATTCTATCATGGTAGTAGTTGATAAGTTAAGCAAAGAAGCTCACTTTATACCTGTTAAAACTACTTACAAAGCTGCAAACATAGCTGATATTTTTCTAAAACAGATTTTTCGATTACATGGAGTACAAAAATTCATAATCTTAGATAGAGATCCTAACTTTACAGGAAACATTTGGAAGTCTTTGTTTAAAGGGTTAAACACCACATTAAATTCCAGTACTTCTTTCCATCCTCAAATAGATGGACAAACTAAAAGGGTAAAACAGGTACTGGAAGATTTATTAAAAATGTATGTGAAATACCAGCCAGGTAAATGGGAGGAATATTTACATCTGGTAGAATTTGCTTATAATAATAATTATTAGACATCGGCCAGATTTAGTCCGTTTGAAATTTTATATGGACAGAAATGCAATACTCCTATCTCTTGGAGTAATCCAGTAGATAGATTGGTATTAGGTCTAGAACTGTTGAAAGAAATGGAAGAAATTGCGACACAAGTGCAGGGAAATATGAAAGTGGCACGGGATCGGCAGAAAAGTCAAGCAGACTTAAAAAGAACTCCAAAGGAGTTTCAGGTAGGTGAACATGTGTTCATCAAGGTAAGGCCCAAAAAGAGCTCTATAAGATTGGGGAGTTGTGCAAAACTGCCACCTCATTACTGTGGCCCATTTGAAAGTTTGTCTAGGATTGGACAAGTAGCTTATCAATTAGCATTACTGCCTAACTTAAGAGTACATAATGTTTTTCACATTTTCATTTTAAAGAAATATGTTCATGATGCTACTCATGTTGTTAACTGGAATGTTGTACAGGTGGAACCAGAAGGAGAATTTTTGGTGGAACCGGATTGTATCCTCTTGAGTAGGGAAATTACACTTCAGAACCGCACCATTGGATAGGTGAAGGTGCAATGGAAGCGCCTTAGTCCAGAGGAAGACATCTGGGAATTGGAAATTAAAATGTGAGATGCATATCCAATTCTCTTCCATGGGAATTCAGAGGATGAATAATAAATAACATCAAGGATGATGTTATATTCTAAGGGGGTGTGTATGTCACATGCCCCAATTTTGCAAAATAATATTATCTTATTTTGATTTTATTCCAAGACATTATGTTAAATTTAATGCTAATTTGTAACTAATGACTCAGT
Source organism: Pseudotsuga menziesii (assembly GCA_001517045.1). Lineage (NCBI taxonomy): Eukaryota > Viridiplantae > Streptophyta > Pinopsida > Pinales > Pinaceae > Pseudotsuga > Pseudotsuga menziesii. The sequence continues at coordinate 613,233 of LPNX010378025.1, read as the reverse complement.
AGAGTCAAGGATGTGGAATGTAATTCTGAATATTTAAATTTTAAATAAATAAAAGTGGAGACAACAGCTTGGGAGAGCTATTAAAAAGAGTGTTACTGGTCAAGTTGGTGGAGGAGACTAGGTGGAGAGCAAATAGACAAGTGGCATCATTCTCAAACACTTCCAATGTTACAGGTGGAAACCTCCCTACATTTGGGGTCATGATCCCCCAAGAAAGTGGGATCAGAGTAGGTGGCTCAATTAATGACAACTAACCCAAAAAAAAGACCTAGGCAATCTTAATAAAAAATCCCATTGAAGAGAGCTGAGGCTGCTCATTCCAGAAGAAGAATCATTCAGGTGAATGCACTTCAAGGAATTCACTGGGAAGGGAAATTTTGAGGAAGGTGTTTGAGGGGTGAACTATAGGAAGTAATCTAGTACAACTTTCCAGCTGAAAGATCTTGCTGCAATGTGCAGAGTTGGTATTGAGTCATTGCACTAGTACTTTGTTGTTTGCTCCACCTAGTCCCAGCCAAGGAGACTAGGAACAGGCTCGAGGGTCCTAAGAAGTCATTGTTTGAGCGCTCTCCAGGAATTGGTAGGGAGGAACGACCTCCCAACGCTGTTGTCATCCAGCTTTAAAAACAGGTTCTACTATCTTTTAATTTCTGTGTTAAAGTTTATATTTGTGTATGAACAAATAATGAATGATTTATATGTTATGTAGTGAACTGTTAAGCTTGAAATCTCTTAGTTGTTTTAGATGCTGAATCTGTTCCTTGATGAAAAATAATCCTACCTGTGTTTTTCCCCATCTGGAGTAATCCATATCGTACTCTAGCAGAGGTAGTGTGTTTAAATGAATGAAGTATGATAGGAATATGAAATGAATAGAGTACTTTTGTTTTTCATAGTATTGAAATGTTTTCTTTCAGTAGATAGTTGTTTTTCCAGAAAGAATATTAATATGTTTCGTAGAATTGTTGTTAGAACTAGACTGTGTATTCAGAATATTAGAAAAAGAACAGAATCATATTATTTTACTAATAGTAGTAGAATCAAGTATGTAATTCATTCTTTTACACAGCACCTTCTTTATAAACTATACATCTACACTGAAAATAGAAGAAATAGAATTGTCAGTTGAATGCTTGTTATTTATGTTAAGTAAAGAGGTAAATATAATTCTGTTATTTTATTTCTTTTCCAATAGTATTAGCTAATTTACCTACAACTATCTGAACTTTAAATAAGAATTGGATAACTCTTACAGAATTCTTTTCTTAGTATTAATAACTAAAGACAGCAGTAACCTATGCATAAAGTATTATTAATAAAGAACCGTCCTTACACACTTACAGACAAATTAGATGTAAGGAGTATTGACAAGATGAAAGTTCTCATTTCTTTCACCAAATTTACAAAATAATCTTATTAAATAAACTCAACTATTATAGACTGTTCTCAGTCTCATTTAATAATATATATAAATGCAAACACAAACTTAAGAGAATACAATATTCACAGATAATAATATTATTAATACAAATAATATTATTATTAACAATAAACAGTATTTTTATAAATTAGAAATTCTTTTAAAAACAAACTGAAGAAATCTTGTGACGGTAATCGAATTAACAAAATAACAATACATAAATTATTACTTTAAAAGTTCAACGGGTAAAAACCCTAGCTCATACTTCTGAGCATAATTTATCTGTATACTTATATACATTAGTAACCTAGAATTCTTTAAACCATAATTTAGTTTCTTTTAAACCATTAAAGAACCAACTAAATTCATTTCACAGGAAATAAATACAATACTGAACAATATAAACAAAATGTATACTTCTAAAAGAAATTGTCTTATTATTTTACTAACAGGGTGTACCTGTGAAAACGAAAGACAGGGTTAAAACCCTTATAATTATTACAAGTACAATTAGCAAATCATTGAATTAATAAATCAAATTTATTAAATTATGTAACCATTAAATAACCAAGTTAATATAATTTACTCACAGTCCTTTAGGGACAAATAAAAAGACTGTGTAATTATTATAATTAGAATAATTTATATCAAACAAGGGTTTTTACAGGTTAAAACCTAATTCATAACTCTAAATAAAAACAAGCAAGAATTAAGTTATGGCCATAAGTATCAATCTTAAAAATTTAATTATAAACCCTTACAGAGTATTCAAGCAGAGTATAAAACTTCATTTACATTCAAGAAGGGTAAAACCCTGAAATTACACAGAGTATATCATTAAACATCTGATAAAATAAACCAAGCCTGAAGACCAAACTGTCTTTACAAAAACTACTAATTTAAACAGGAAGTAAAGCCGTCTTCAAACTAAATACATTGCTAAGTTAAACCGAGTTTACCCATCGACTAGCGAGGGTTCAAAACTGGGTAAACCCACAAAAAAATTGTAAATCAAACTATATAACTCATGGCAAGTCAAGGGAGGGTTTCCCCAAACCCTAGGTCATTCCATTGACCACCCTGATGCAAGTAGGGTGAAAACCCAACATATGGACCACTGGGCTTACCCGAATCAAACCACGAGCCACGAAATTTGTTGGTTGACTGTTTATTCTCTTCACCATGAAAGTATACAGTGGTGAGCACCTGTAAGTAATGTAAAATACCTCTATCAATTAACAAATACCTATTTTAAACCACGGTAATAGCAAAGCATTTATAGCGAAGAAAATGAACTCTAAGTTATTTATTTACCTGTCAATGGAAGTGATGAACAACCTCTTTGAAGCACTGTCACCTACAGGATTTGCAAAATGAATACTCAAAGAACCAAGGTAAAAAACCTCACACAACAGCAAACCACAAGGATGGCAAGAGAAACTGGAGCAGAAAATGAGCCATGAAGACAACGAAAGGAAGATTACACAAACAACGAGCCAAGGGTAACGAAAATCTCCACAAGTTTCTGAGTGAGAATCCATCCACTGAGAATGGCATTTAAAACCACACATTGGTGACAAATGCAACATTGAACCCAAGACATAAGATAACCGGAGCAAGGAGGACTGACGACCACCATGGATGCCAAGCAGAGCAACCTCAAGGGCTAGCACAAACTGCGGGATGGAAATGATAAGGGTTAGGTTACAGTAGTGTTTTATATCTCCCACGCTTGGTCAGGAGACGACCACGTGGTCAGCAAATCAAACCATGCAAATGGTTCGTTCTGTATAGTGCCTGCGTAAAACAAAATCCAATTATTAAATCATTGGAACAAGTTTAAACTATGATAATCGACTCAATAATTTGCCATGCAATTCGATAATCATATGCACCTTATCATATGTTAGTTTAGTAATAGTATAACAATGTATGATTACATTGACCTATCATATAATGACACTTTAAAACCTTGGTAAAAGCCCGATTTTGTTTATGCATTAAACTCATTTCACCATTAACATTATGTTATTATATCATAACATCACAATTACGATATGAATGGTTGCATATCTTTTCTCTAAACATTGTTTTTAGTATAAGATAGAAATCAACTAATTCATGCCTTATTTATAGATAGAGATCAATGTTTTATGGGAGAGCTCATGCTAATCACCCATCAACCATAGTTTTCTTTTGTACAAAGATTTTAGTTTATACATAGGAAATCTCATATACAAGGACTTCACAAGTTATAGTTTTTATAAATGGCATAATGTAATAGTTGAGAGGATTATAAACTCTAATTTAAATACGTTTATAGTCATGAACTAATTGTATACTGAATATCTATCAAACAAATAGATTATGCATGTCTATAAGACTTATATGAACTAATAACTCAAATGGTAACAGAACTTTGAAGTGAACAAAACGTATTGTAAGAACACTATTATGAAACTCTGTTACATAGTTCAAGGTGAAAATACTTTGATGGATTGTGGTTACGACTCAACTTGGAAATTACTAAAGATTCACCAGGTTAATTTGGTAGTAAAGTAGTTATATAACTAAACAATATAACTAGAAATTCGATCGGTTTCGAGGACATCAATCTCAGATAAATTGTTTGTAGACAGTAATGTAATTCAAGAGAAGTGTAATAGAAAATTAAGAAATTGAATAGGAATGAATCTATTGAGTCCAGAAGTTATTAGAACCTCATGGTTCGACATGAAATTAAAGTGTAGGAAAACAATGATCTTATGTAGGAAGGCATTATGGTTTTCAGTTTACACAATCGAGCTTATACTATCAAAAGGTTAACAGGCTGTAAGATATCTCGCGGAAGCGAAATGTGGGTCAGTTGTCACACAAATAAGATAATGTACTATTGCATAAATACTGCCAAAACAATCATTATAACATTAGAATTTACTTAGACTAAAGTAGAAATACTTTGTAACTGAGATTCTAATTCTTAGAGTTGCAAACATATATTACTGTCGTTACCTACTTCTAAACATTATTACAAGAAAAACTGAAGGAATCCAAATGGTTTTACCTCACAGAAGTTGTTTAAAGTTTGGCAGCGTAATTACTAAGCTTTTAATTGCAAATAAAATACTGTTGATACTTTAAAGAACTTTTAATACGTATTCGTTCGATCAAACCTGTAAACCTGTAAGAACCAGTATTCATCTGCGTTAGCATGATTGCTAAGTAAGCCAGGGATTCAAAAGTAGATTCCACCTACTTGACATGAAAAGACTCATCATTAAACTGAAGTTAAACAATACGCAAGAAGACTTTATTCTTGTTACAAAAAAAAGAACTATTGAGTTAATACAATTAAGATTTAGTGAAACTAGTTACTTGACTGTTTCTTTTATTGCAAACCGTTAGTTGTTATTAGACCGCTGGTTTTAGCATTTATTGTTATATCAAAATTTTAAATTTTTGTGAAAATTTGGGGTTTTGACAATGGCCACTACAGTAAACAACACACAACAACAAAAAAAATACATAACAATTCATATGCCATGATCCATACATACCATCTTGACTATTTCTATTATATTGCAACTTCCAAAGGTGAGGTGTCATTCTCCATGGTTTTAATGCACTCTCTTGCTTCCCATTGAAAATATTTTTTTTGGTTGTTCTATACCTTTGATTCTTAGAGAGGAAGTGCCCATACTCATCAAGCACCTCCGTTCTTAAGCTTTTTGAGCGACAAGATTTGATCTTAAGACCACAAACTAGACATGCAAATTTTCCCTTTGTCTGAAGACCTACAATATATAGATATGGCATATCTATGTCAATTATAATTAGAAATAAACTATAAAAATGCAAACCACAAAAATGGGTTAACCGTGGGGCATCATGTATTGTCCATACAAGAATTACATGGAATTGAAATTGTCTTTGTCGTATTGGTCTAGATACGTCATACATAATGATTCCATTCCATAACTTCAGTAGCTCGTCTATAAGAGGTTTGATATATACATCCATATCTTTGACTTGGAGCTTACTTGATTGATTTGAAGTACATATAAAATATATAATTATGAGAACCATTAAGATATATAAACCATGCATATGAGTAAAATAAAAATAAAAAATATATGACAGTAGGAAACAAAATATGACAAATGAGATGCCACAACTACAATAAAAATAAAACAGTTGTAGACACAATATACCTGGAATAATCATCGAAAACATTATGTGCTCCCTCTTTATTCACAACCATGGATTAATGTTAATGTTGATAACAAAAATATGTCACACTGTGTAAATGGATCTCATCTGTGCAAATGGATTAACACCATATGCTACCAAAGAAATCCTAAGATTATGGGGTTCTTCTTTAAAGCAAAGCCACTTTTCCTCCATATCTATAAATGCAGAACCATTTGCAGGCATTTGAATAACATCATCTTGACTTCTATTCCTTGCATGGTAATCCATAAATTGTGCTATGTTATTGCACTTGAATAGTCATTGCAAACATGGAATGATGGGAATATAATGAAGAACCTTATGAAGCACCTTTTTTGTTACTTGATTTGTTTCATATCTACTTATATGACATTATGGACATTCTGTTGCAAATTCATGCTGATTATAATATATAACATGGTCATCGGGGCATGCATGAATTTCTTCATAATGCATTCCAATCTCTTTCATGATGGAAGGTAAATCTTGATATGTACAAGGTAAAATATTTGATGGTGGTAACAAAAATTCAGCTATCAAGCTACATCAAATAAAATAAAAATAGAGTTAATATAATATATAAATAATATTAACGAAACACATTTCATCTGTATTAATTTGAATTATGAATTAACAATACAATTATTAAAGGAACAAATATGACCTTTATCACGATCATATATATGTGATGGATTATTTTACATAACTTAACATGTGTGTGATTGATATGTTTGAAAGACCATTCATAACCTTCAAGTTCATTCTTAATAATGTTATAAAGAGAAGATTTGTTTTGGAGCCTTCATAAAGGTGTTTGTATGCCTTCTCAAGAAGAGGTATATTGTGAACATCATCAAAGTTATCAATATTTTCATGATCCTCATAATCATCATCATCCATTCTAACATTAAATGAATCATTGTTCAATGTATTTGTACCATCATCTTCAACCACGTTATCAGTATGATCATATTCTTCAATAGGATGATTAACATGTTCTCCATTAAGCATAGATCCACGTTCCTCCGGTACTTGTTCTGAAATAACTTCCTATGGACGATATGTTGTAGGATGTATTTCCTTTATAATTACATGAATACATCAATAGATATAATTTAATATAGGAAATATTAAACTAATACATACATTTAACAAAGAAAAAAATATAAAAAACTTTATAATGCTAAAATTACAAATGGATGATATTCATTCCCCCCCTCAGCGTGTCCATGTTCCCTAAAATTTTTGGTGGCTATTGTAATCAATATTATTCTCCTATTAAATCCCCTACATTAAATACATGGACAATAACATTTCCCATCACCCCTTCTTTTCCCTGCATCCCACAATCGAGTAAGTAATTGTCGATTTTGTTCGTTTGGATCAAGAATATTTCTATTTGACATTTTGTCAATTAAAGCTTAGATGAAGACTATCGAAAACCTTAAAAAATCAAGGTTCACACATCATTATTTCCACAAATGGTGTTTTCTAGAAGAATAAAACAATTTACGCAAACCATCTGTCGATAAAATGATGTTTGCAAACAGTCCCTCGAGAAATATAATGATTTTACAAATCGTTCGTTGAAGAATAAAACAATTCCTAAAACCGTCCATCGAGGAATAAACTAATTTCTACAAACCATTCATCTGTTGTACAGAAAACATGTCGGAATGTTTTTGTAATTTATATATTTTCAAATTCAACAATCGTCGATTAACCGATGAATTAACCTAGTTATTGTTGCAAAAGCCTAGTTACTATTGCGAAAAAATATGACAAATACATCGCAAATCCAACAAAATAATGTCGCATATCCAACACCTATGTTGTCTCAAATTTGACAACAATGGGGTCAAAAATATGATGACACTGGGGTCGAAAATGACAAATTCTAGCATTTAAAAAAAAATCAAAATTTGTATTTCAAATTGAAATCTGACAAAACAGTACTTTTCGTCGGATGTCGTCGGATTTTTTCGTAGGATTTTGGGTTCAAATATTGTTGTGTGGTGTAGATTAAGGGTTTCACCACGTTCACAACCTATATTTATGGTTGCGTAAAGGAAGGGGTTCATTGAACGAATAAGAAATGCCTCCTCTGCAACCTTGGAACCTCCTCAGTAACCTTCAAACCTCCTCTACCACCTCGGGCTTAGTTTGTGGGTGAGGTAAGTGAAAAACCTACTCTGCAACTTCGGGCCTAGTTTGTGGTTAAGGTAATTGAAAAACCTCGAGCCTAGTTCGTGGGTGAGGTAACTGAAAAACCTCCTCTACAACCTTGGAAACTACTCTGCGACCTCAGGTGTAATTCGTGGGAGAGGTAAGTGAAAGATGTAAAATTTTGTTGTCGCGACAAGGGGGAGGTAATACGGATAGTTTTAATTATTTGTTGTTTTTTTAATGTTTTTATTTATTTAGTATTTATATTTATTATTTTGTTTAATTGTTTGTTGTTTTTTTAATGTTTATTTTTTGTCATAAACAACACCATCATCATTGTCGGCGTGGTCATCAATGTCATAAATAAAACCATCGACATCATCATCATTGTTAGTGATGATGATGATGATGATGATGATGATGAAGTTTATAACTAAATTATCGTTTCCTCCATAGTCAGCAGGATTATCATGATCATTCTCCTTATGGAAATCATCGTCATCATAGAGAACATCATCACCAATAAACCCTTTCTTGAAAAACAAATTGTCATATAAGTGTAAGATGGCGACCATTTCGAAGTTTGACAAATAGAGGATGCTTAATAAAGTCCACTATCAAGAAGACTTGAGACACGCATAGGTAAGTAATAAGGTTAGATGGAATTCATTGTATAATACAATTTGTTTCTTACAAATATTTAAATCCTGAAAATGTGTAAAATTCAATTAGTTACAACCTTGATAAATAGGAAATTGTTCTTGTCTTATTATTATTTTTAAAATGTCTTCTAACATAGAAATCATTTTTTTTAAATAAATAGGATTATTCAATAGATCCTAGAGTGGGTAGCTACAAAATATGGATTGCATGTGTTAATGCACATATAAACGAAGATAGTACACGATGAACATAGTTCCTATGATATCTCTCCATATCAATTATGTCATGGTTCTCATCTATCACAAGTACATGTGAACATTTTTTCCATGACAAATCGTCGCTAGGAAGAACATGATGATGATGACTGCTATTATTCTAATGAGACGTATGAACATGATGATAACATTGATGATGATGATGATGATTATAACATTGACGGTGATGAGGCTAAGGATGAGGATGAGGTTGATTAGGATGTCGATGATGGTGATGATGATGATGATACCATTGATGATCTTAAAGATGAATATGATGATGGTGATGATGATTATGATACCATTGATGATCATAAATATGAAGATGATGTTGGTTGTGATTAGTCTAATGAGTATGAATAGGATGATGATTATGGAGATGAACATGATGATGATGATGTTATCATTGATGACGATGATGATTATAACATTGACTATGATGAGGCTGAGGCTGAGGATGAGGTTTATTAGGATGTTGAAGATGATGATGATACCGTTGATGATATTAAAGATGAAGATGATGATGGTGGTGATGATGATGATTATGATTATGATACCATTGATGATCATAAATATGAATATGATGATGGTTGTGATTATTCTAATGAGTATGAACATGATGATGATTATGGATATGAACATGATGATGATGATGATGATAACAATTATGAGGATGATTATTATAACATTGGCGATGATGAGGCTGAGGATGAGGTTAATTATGATTTCGATGATGATGATGATGAAGATGATGATGATACCATTGATGATATTAAAGATTAAGATGATGACGATGGTGATGATGATGATGATGATGATGATGATACCATTAATGATCATAAAGATGAAGATGGTGATGGTCGTGAATATTCTAATGAGGATGACACGATGATGATTTTTGCTATCATTCTAATGAGTATGAACATGATGATGATGATGATTTCTATTATTCATCATCAATATCATCATCATCAAATTCTTCATATGTATCATCATCTAGTTCAGAATCACTATCATTGAAAGGATCGATCATATTAGCATCATCATCAAAGTCATTTTCGGTGATATATTCATCATCAATATCATCACCGAGTTCAAAATCATCTGCTACGTCATTTAGATGATCAAATTATTTATCATATTCTTCACCTAACACATTTGCAGCGACCAACTGCTCCTGATCTGCATCACCTTCTTCTTCGACAATGTCTTCTTCCTCTACTGGATTATAATTTATCAGTATTCCTCTTGGATCATGTCTAACAATGTATGACCAACCTGCTTTACCTAGCACCTTTGAGTAAAAGACCTGCTCACATTGACTTGGAAGAACATAAGGATCTATATCGAGTTCAAGTGCCCTTGTATTGACCATGGTAAATCCATTGGCATGCTCAATAATAGTTCTTTCAGGATCACGTTCATTCATTCGTAGCTTGTACCATTTGACCTCAAACATAACTATTTCAAATGAATTAAAGTCACACTTAATTATATCTTCCAAATAAGCATAGTACCTATATTCAGATACTTCTGTATGGTTGTTAATTCTAGAAGAAACATTAGTGACTTGAAAAACTGCAGTTATCCCACAATCAAATGTTTTCTTCTTGTCATCCAACTTTTTGATGTGAAATTCATGACCATTGTACCACATAGCGTTGTGGTGTATCAATTGAATCATTTCCAACTCAGTAAATAAATATATAAGAATAAATAAAAAAATAAATACATTTATATAATTGGAAACAAAAGAAATACATTTTAAACCACATGCTAAATCAATTTCCCTTTGTGTAAGTTCATCGAGATATTCTTCTCAATGACGATGCACTGCTTTAATCAATTTACTCACCCCTTCCCATGATAAGGTACCATAGCATTCTATACATTGTTCTATCCATTCCTCCATCCAATCAAGATTGTTTGTAATGTATAAATGTATTGCATCCCACACGTGACCAACTATATGGAAAAATAACAATTAAGAATTGTAAATTAGCTATCATTAAAGGCAATTAAGTTTACCTTACAACACCAATGGAATAATAAAAATTGCATGAGTAAGATATATATGAAATTGAAAAATTAATTGTATAATAAATTTAATATACACCATCTAATTACCTTTCACTTTCCTTTTTCTACCTTTCCCCAACAGGACCTCCCCTTCAAATTTGTTGATGGACTTGACATGCCAAATGCGAGGAAGATTGATATTTTTTGCTAAATTTGGAAGATAATAGATAATGTACACCATGGATTGATATACCATATAGCCTTGCACAATAGAACCCTCAATATGTGATATTTGTCAAACAAAAGCCTTCAATGACTTAAAATTCCTTTTCACCATCCATATTGATCTTGATTGTACAGGTCCACACAATTCAATATCCTTAACTTGGTGTATGAGATAGTGTTCTTGTGCATTGAAAAATCCCAGAGGTGAATAATTCTGCATTTCACACATTAGATGAGGAATTTCACTCTTCCAATACCTAATATCTTCTTTATGGATTTCTTTAGATGAAATCCACCTACAAGTGATGCAAGAAAATATTAGTGATCAACAAGATCGATGCATATATAATAAAGTTCCAATATGTAAAAATAAATATGTCAATAAGCTATGCAGGAAAGTGAAAAAACATTTTCATTCATATAAATTGTTGCTTACCTCATGTATTTACAAAGATCATATATAACTTGTTTTATGTTGTCGTCAAAGCTATTTGGGAGAGATAGAGGTAGAACGTACTGTAACAAAAGAAAATTATCATTATTTATTTAAATTCCAAATAAGAGACCACAATTACTAAAAATATGTACTAAATGTAAATTATATAGGTAAATAATTACCTTAATGAATGTATGCCAATCATGAGTTTTCACACCACCAAAATCACCATTTTTCTTTAAGATATTTTGTATGTTCGACGAAAACCCAGTTGGAAACCTTATTTTCTAAATGACCTCTTTTATATCATTGATTTTTTTCTCTGTCAATAACCATGGAAGACTAATTATATTTCGTTACTCCTCTCTGACATTGGAATTAATTACACTTTGCTATGTGTGATTGGCTTCTGCAATGTCACTACATTTTTTTCCAATTTTATCATTTCCAGTCCTTCCATCTAATATTCTCCATATCATTTCTGTTACATTCTTCCCGATATGAATTGTATCGAAAAAATGAGATATTTGTAGGTGCTCATAGTAAGGAAGCCTACTGAATTGTATGGGATAAATATTCATTCCTTGTGGAAGTCCATTCATGACTTAACGACAATCAATATTAAACATAAACAAAAACACATTAACAATAATTCATGACACCCATGGTAGAGAAAATTAAATAAAAATATGAAATTCATAATATTACATATTTATATGCTACATATACAATTTGCATACCATGACGATGTCTATTATATTCCAACTTCCATAGGTGAGGTGTCATTCTTCATGGTTTCTTCCCATTCTCTTCTTTTCCATTGAATTTATTTTTCTCAGTAGATCAATACCTATGTTTCTTAGGGAGGAAATGCATGTACTCATCAAACACCTCCTTTCTTAGACTTCTTGAATGACAAGATTTTATCCTAGGACCACATACTGGACATGCAAATTTTCCTTTTGTTTGAAGACCTGCAAGATATATGTATTAATGTTATAAGCATCAAAATATTATTAATTTAAATACAAATGCATGATATTTACCTTAAAAACATATTAATTTGAAGTGCAATAGAAAATTACATTCAAGTATTCCATGGAACTGGAATTGTTTCTGCCCTATTGGTCTAGAGATGTCATGATACATAGTGATGCCAACCCATAACTTCAATAGGTCATTGATAAGAGGCTCAATATAGACATTCACATCTTTAAAATGGTACTTACCTAATTTATTCAACAATATATGATGCTATTCATTTATGTTTCCCAATATATAAAAGGTGTTTTGATGCAACAATGAAACAAAGAAATGAAATAATATAATTACTTTCAAAAAATACCTGGAATAATGATCATCCAACATTGTGTGCTCTCTCTTTATCGACATCCAAGGAGGAAGGTTATTGTTTATGAAGAAAATAGGACACCCTGAGTAAATAGAACGAAGCTCTACAAATGGATTGAAACCATCAGCTGCCAATCAAAGTCTAACATTATGAGGTTCTTTAAAAATTGGCCATTTTTCTTCGATGTTCTTCAATTCAAAACAATCTGTAGGCATGCTAATAACACCATCTTCACTTATGTTCTTTGGAAACGTGGAATTATGGGAATATAATGAAGAACTTTGCGAGACACCTTTTTTTTTACTTGATCAGTTCGATATCTACTAATTTCACATTGTGGCCATTTGTTTTCTGATGCATATTGTCCATAATATATAATATGATCATTAGGACATCCATCAATAGCTTGATAGTCCATTCCAATTTATTTCATAATCAAGAATATCTCTCAACATGTGCGTGGTAAATTATTTGATGGTGGTAATAGAAATTTACCCAACAGTCTGCAACATTGACAAAAAAATGAAATGTAAACAATATAAATCATAAAATTTTCTTATCCCTAATTTATGAAATAATTAACACTAAACATAGAGGAAAATAGTGAACTTTTCAATATGCCATGTGAAGATACAATTAATACATTACATACCTTAGGATCTGTGTGAAATGTTGATGTAATTGTAACTTCAGAATGTATTCACTTGTATATCTTATGTATTGTACCCCGATGTTTATTCCGGGAAGTGTTTGTAATGTAATTGAGTCATGTCATGCCCTGGTGTTTCGATCAGGAGTTTCTATAATGTAAACAAGTCATGTCAAGTCATTGTGGGTAACCCTCCTATTGATCAAGGGTTAAAGTCCCTGTAGTTCTGGGGCCCTAGGATTATTAGACTCTCCTAGTGAAGTCAGCCCTATTGAGTTATTGTCAAGTCAGGAATTAGTATGAATAGAGAGTGAGCCTCTCTATTTATCACACACTCACTCACACTCAATTGTAGCGCATAGCTGAGGGAGAAGAATTTGCTGGGGCTAGAAAGAAAGAGGCTACTGCTGTCAGGAGATCATCTTACTGTTTTGGGGTTTTACTTTGGTGTTGATTCTATCTCTAAGGAAGTTGCGGGGTTTTCTCCATTTATGGTTTCCCCGAGGAAAAAAATTGTGCTCATTATCTCTTGTGTTTGATTGTTGTACTTGTTATTATATCAGTTAAAGATCCTAACATAATGCTAGCTTGAATGATAAAATTCTAACATGGTATTAGAGCTAACTTGAGAAGAAGACACTATGCAGCTACGGGAACTAGGGATTCCTACTTTTTGGATATCTCTCCATATATTTTCAGCAAAAGAAGGTTGGGATGACTCTCCTCCCTAGGGCGCATCTTTCTATCGAAGTAGAATATGATTCTGGGCTTTTTCAGTTTTGGATTCGACACTACTGCCAAAAATTAGGGCTTTCCATAAAAGTGGAATTTTTGAGTGAGCCCAGGCTTGGATTGACCTCCTCCTCAAAACTAAATTTTAGATATCAAGATCAAAGCATTTGGTTGGACAGAACTCCAGGCAAGTCAAACCCTAATCTGCTCCTGAACCAATACTGCAAAAATTCAGCTTCAAATCCAGTTCTGACATCTTGGCCTGGTAAGATCTAAATATTTTGTATCTCCATTTGAGGTTCTCAGTTAAGATCTCTCATCATACCAAGCTTGATGAAAAGCTTGAGGGAACTGATAACTTCTGAGCCTGGAAGTGTAGGATCTCCCTGGTCCTGGAAGAAAATGAGTTGGACTCCTACATCAATGAGGAGGTTCCAGTTCCAGAGGGAGATGAGGCTAAGGCCTTACACAAGAATAAGCTGGTTATGGCTAAGAGGATTATTGCTGCTTCAATCAAGGATCACCTCATACCACAGGTGTCCTTGCTAAAGACACCTAAAGCTATGTTTGATGCCCTAACCAAACTGTTTGAAGGAAAGAACATAAAAAGGAAGATGACTTTGAGGAACCAGTTGAATAATGTGAAGATTCAGAATGTGGAGACCATACAATCTTACTTCACAAGGGTCTCCCAAATCAAAGAACAACTTGAAGCAGTGGATGGAGAAGTGGAGAATGTGGAGATTGTAATGACCACCTTGAATGGTCTCCCTAGGACATGGGACTCTTTCATTCAAGGGATCTGTGCTAGAAAGAAGTTAGTAAAGTTCAGCAAAATTTGGGAAGAATGCTCACAAGAAGAATCTTAGATAGCAGCTCGAGAAGAAAGAATGGGAAGTGAAGATCAAGCTCTCACAGTTCAATCCAAGAAACCCAGAAGGGACCATCATCACCATCATCATTCTAAAGGTAAGCACTCTTCCTACAAGAAATCTCAACTCAGATGTTATACTTGTGATGAAATAGGTCACTTTGCCAAAGATTGTCCTAGAAACAAAAGAAACTCTCACAAGAAGAAAAAAAACAAGAGAAAACATCATGCTCATGCTGCAGAAGATGATGAACCTTCCACAAAGAGAAACAAGCAAGAAAGTGATGAAGAATATGTTTTGATTTCCGCTGTCATGGGAAACATCACACATGGAAGCAATGATTGGCTTATAGACAGTGGGGCTTCCAAACATATGACAGGATTCAAAGAGTCTTTTGTAAGACTATCATAACATGAATCACCCCACAAGGTGAAACTTGGAGATGACTACCAGTATCCAATAAAAGGTAGTGGGGAATCCTCCTATAAGCTAGACTCTAGAAAGACTATGAAGATGAAGGATGTATTGTTTGTACTGGGACTTAAGAAGAACCTCCTCTCCATATCTACATTAGATGCAAAAGGAATGAGGGTTGCATTTGTAGATGGCCAAGTTCTCATGTGGCCAAAAGGAAAGACCTTTGATGATGCAGTAGTGATTGGGGAACAATAGGGAGGTCTATACAAATTGAAGGGCCATCCAGAACAAGCCTTGGTTCATGACACAGTAGATCCAAATGAGATTTGGCATAGAAGGCTTGCACATGTGCATTACAAAGCACTACCACTTGCAAGCAAAGCTGTTGAAGGTCTTCCAAAAATTCAAGCAAAACATGATGGAGTCTGCAAAGGATGTGCGAAAGGAAAGAATACAAAGAAGACATTTCCAAGTAGTGAGAGCAAGGCAAAAGGAATCTTGGAAATCATTCACTTTGATGTATGCGGTCTGATGTCATCAAGTTCATTAAGCGGGTATGTATACTATGTTTCTTTCATTGATGAGTTTTCTTAGAAGAGATGGATTTACTTCATGAAGAACAAAGAAGAAGTATTCAGCAAGTTCAAGGAATTCAAAGCCTTGATCGAGAACCACACAAAAAAGAATATCAATATTTTTTTATCAGATAATGGCGGACAATTCACTTTGAATGAATTCAAAGACCTATGCAAAGATTCAGGGATTAAGAGGGAGTTAACCCCTCCATATAATCCAAAACAGAATGGATTTGCAGAAAGGAAGAATAGAACGATCATGGAAGCTACAAGGGCCATGATTCATGATCAAGATCTACCCATGCATCTATGGGCAGAAGCTGCCAGAACAATGGTGTATGTACAGAACCGTACTCCACACAGAGTACTCAAGAATAAGACACCTGAAGAAGTCTTTTGCGGCAAGAAACTAGAAGTCATCCATCTCAGAATATTCGGCTGTCCAGTATGCATACACATTCCAAAAGAAAAGAGGAAAACGTTAGATCCTTCAAGAAGGAAGGGTATATTTGTGGGATACTCTGAAAGCTCGAAGGCTTATAGAATATACTTCCTAGGATTCAAGAAGATCGACATCAGCAAGGATGTGACATTTGATGAAGAATCAGCTTACAACAAATCCAGAAAGAGGCCTGTTGAAGAACCTAAAGAACCAGAAGCATCCATAATTCATGACATAACCATGAACGAAGAAATTCAAGAAGAAGATCAAGAATTTGAAGAACCTCAAGAACCTGTAGATCCACCTCAGGAGAAGAATCCTCATAAGAGGAAACCTGATTGGGTACAAGAAGCTATCCAAGGTACAGAAAGATATGGGGATCTAGAAGAGAATCACAGAGAAAGAAAGAGGACCAAGTCCAACTCCGGGTATGTAGCATTATTATGTGATTTCATCGATAAAGAACATTCCACCTACGAAGAAGCGGAAGAAAGGAAAGACTGGAAGGATGCTATGATCAAAGAGTATCAATAAATCATGAAGAATGATGTTTGGGATGTTGTCCCAAGACCAGAAGGGAAGTCAGTTGTAACTTCCAAATGGATCTACAAGATCAAGCATGATGTAGACGATAGCATAGAAAAATATAAATCAAGATTTGTGGCTCATGGCTTCTCCCAGAAAGAAGGAATAGATTATGAAGAAAATTTTGCACTTGTAGTGAGATACACTTCCATCAGATCAGTACTTGCTCTGGCTACAGTGTTGAAATGGAAGATACACTAGATGGATGTCAAGACTGTTTTCTTGAATGGTGTAGTGGAAGAGGAAGTATATGTGGAGAAGCCACTTGGTTTTGAGACACATGACAGGGAGTCTCATGTGTGTAGATAGAAGAAAGCCCTGTACAGTTTGAAACAAGCACCCAGGACATGGTACGGTAGAATTGACAGCTTTCTATCCATTTTGGGATTTACCAAGAGTAAAGCATATTCCAACCTTTACTACAAGGTTGAAGGTGGCAACCCAGTGATGCTCCTACTATATGTAGATGATCTGCTTGTAACAGGTATGGATGGGTTGATTGCTTATATGAAGAGGAAGTTTGCTGTCGAGTTCGAAATGAAGGACTTGGGTATGATGCATTATTTTCTAGGCATGGAGCTGTGGCAGAATGAAGATGGAATTTCCCTAGGACAAGGGAAATATACAGTAGAGATCCTGAAGAGATTCAGGATAATGGACTGCAAGGCCATGACCACACCTATGGCATCAAAACTAAATCTATTGATTGATGCTTCATCAGAAGTGGTTGATGCTACGATGTATCGTCATATGATTGGGTCCTTGATGTACTTGACGAACACGAGACCAGATATTTTCTTTGCTGTGAACACCTTGAGCCAGTTCCTGACAGATTCAAGACATGTTCACTTGATTGCTGCAAATAATATTCTCAGGTACATGAAGGGTACAGTTGATTATGGGCTCAAGTATGAGGTAAGTCAGAAGATTAACCTAGAGGTTTATGTTGATTCAGATTGGGCAGGCAATGCCATCGATAGGAAGAGCTCTTCAGGGTGTTTCTTCAGTATGGGATCAGGTGTGATCTCTTGGTTTAGCAGGAAGCAATCCTATGTGGCACTGAGTACAGCTAAAGTATATTATGTTGCATCCTGTTCAGCTAGTTGTGAGGTAGTATGGCTGAGGAAGCTACTGTCTGATTTATTTGATCTACAGTTAGATGCTACTTGTATATATTGTGACAACCAGAGTTGGGTGAAGTTGTCCGAGAGCTCGGTGTTCCATGAAAGATCGAAGCATGTCAAGATCAAGTATCACTATATCAGGGATATGGTGCAGAGAGGAGAAGTGAAGCTCTAGTATGTTGCGATGGACAAACAGATAGCTGATGTGTTGTCGAAGCCATTAGCCAGAGTGAAGTTTGAGTACTTTAGAGAGAAGCTTGGTGTTCTCCAGATCGAGGTTCCCTCCAAAGGGAAGTGATGAGTCTGTGAGACATTCTAACATGGTGAGAGGATTAAGTTCCTTCCATGGTCAGATGTAAGGGCTGAGCCATTCTGTCATGGTGAGAGGATTGGTTCCTTCCATGTTAGATATGAGTGTTGAGACATTCTGATATGACTGTGGGATTGGTTCCTACATGATCATATATAAGGGCTATTTCCATTCTCTGAATGGAGGTACCTAGTAAGTTACCAGGAATACTCAGTCTAGGACTAAGGGACATTCTGATATGACTGTGAGATGCAGTCTTACATGATCATATGTGAGTGCATGGCCATTCTGATGTGATTGAGGGATGTGTTCCCACTTGATCACATATAAGGGTTGTTTCCATTCTTTGAATGGAGACACCTGGTCAATTACTAGGGATCCTCAGTCCAGGACTGAGATCCATTCTGACGAGTCAAGGTCAGATGTACGGGTTGTGCCATTCTGATGAGTCAAGGTCATATGTAAGGTTTGTGCCATTCTGACGAGTCAAGGTCAGATGTAAGGGCTGTGCCATTTTAATGAGTCAAGGTCAGATGTAAGGGTTGTGCCATTCTGACATAGTGAGAGGATGAAGTTCCTTCCATGGTTAGATGTAAGGGCTGGGCCATTCTGACATGGTGAGGAGATTAAATTCCTCTCATGGTTAGATATGAGTGCTGGGCATGCCTTTCTGATGAGTCAAGGTCAGATGTAAGTGTTGGATGGGCCATTCTGACTTAGGGTCATATATAAGCACTGAAGAAGACCTACATGGAGGCTAGGCGTACACCCAGCATGAAAAAGGGTTGGATCTGTATAACTTCTTATGACGAGAAGAATCATGAGATAGCACCAGTGATGTTGACCCAGTGATGATCCAGATTGAGTAATGATCCAGATCGAGTGATGATCCATATCGAGTAATGATCCAGATCCAGTGATGATGATCCAAATCGAGTAATGATCCATATTGAGTGATGATCCAAATCGAGTGATGATCTAGATCCATTGATGATGATCTAACAGTGATGATCCAGATCAAGTGATGATCCAGATCCAGTGATGTTGATCCAGCAGAGATGATCCAGATCCAGTGATGTTGATCCAGCAGAGATGATCCAGATCCAGTGATGATCTAGATCTAGTGATGATGATCTAGATCGAGTGATGATCTAGATCTAGATGAAGATAACTTGAAGATGACGAGAAATCGATGATGATCTAGATGATACAGAGAAGAAGACTTGTGCTGATAAATTGTGTCGAGAGAATACCTTCCTAGTTAAGAGGGAGTGTTGATGTAATTGTAAATTTGGAATGTATTCACTTGTATATCTTATGTATTGTACCTCGATGTTTATTCCGGGAAGTGTTTGTAATGTAATTGAGTCATGTCATGCCCCGATGTTCCGATCAGGAGTTTCTATAATGTAAACAAGTCATGTCAATTCGTTGTGAGTAACCCTCATATTGATCAAGGGTTAAAGTCCCCGCAGTTCAGGGGCCATAGGGTTATTAGACTCTCCTAGTGAATTTGGCCCTAGTGAGTTATTGTCAAGTCGGGAATTAGTATAAATAGAGAGTGAGCCTCTGTATTTATCACACACTCACTCACACTCAATTTTAGTGCATAGCTGAGGAAGAAGAAGTTGTTGGGGCTAGAAAGAAAGAGGCTACTGTGTCGGGAGATCATATTACTGTTTTGGGGTTTTACTTTGGTGATGATTCTATCTCTGAGGAAGTTGCGGGGTTTTCTCCATTTATGGTTTCTCCGAAGAAAAACATTGTGTTCATTGTCTCTTGTGTTTGATTGTTGTACTTTTTATTCTCTCAGTTAAAGATCCTAACATAATGCTAGCTTGAGTGATAAAATTCTAAAATGAAACAAGTGTTTGACAAACCATTCAAATTTTTCAAGTTCACCAACAACAATATAGTAGATAGAATATTTTTTGTTGAGCCTTCATAAAGAGGTTCTTGGGACTTCTCGAGTAGAGGAACATCATGAATATCATGGAGGTTGTCCTCATCAAGTGGAGAAAGTTTCTTGGATCAATCTATTTATCTCATCTTCGTCATTTGTATCAATAAAGTCATCTTCATCCATAGGATCACTAAGAACTTCATCTTCATTATTATGATATCCATGTTCATCACCTTGTAAAGTAGTATTTCTACTATAATTATGTGGAAAATAGCTCTTTGGCGATCGACATTTAGGGGGCATTGCCTTTATAATTACAAACAATGTAATAACATTGTGTATAATATACGACACATAAATTTTAAATGATAAAAAAATTTGTGAATACATGATCAGTACTATTACAAGAAGTACATTATCTAATGAATAACGTCTTACCAAGGGACGATATTCAAACCCCCATTCAGCATGCCCCTTCTCCTTACAATGTTTCTCAGCACATGTTCTTAACATTATTCTCGTTCACAAACCCCTGCAATCATTGCAAGGGAAATAACACTTTTCATCGCCCTTCGCCTCCAATGTCGCCTTAAACTCGACATACCGAACCAAACAAACTCAATCAATATATAAGTAAATTAAATAGAGTATATATATATATATATATATATATATATATATATATATTAAAGGAGACAAAAAATTAAAGGATGTGACATGAAAAGTGACAAATATAATTAGTAAATCCAAGATGACTTTACTTCGACATGTTACATATCACAAAAAATACCACTCCTTTCCAAATTATTAAGGAATAAGTTATTATGGGGGTCTATTCTTACCACCAACCACAATATTTTTGATATTTAGTGATAAAATTTAAATCCCCCTAATGGTTATGTTCTCTCAAGTTAGGAAACATGATTTATCACAAGCACATGGGATCACAATGCTTAAAAAAAATTTCACATAGGATATTACCACATGCTAGTTTACCCCTCTATAAATAAGAAACTAAACAAATAAAACATTTCAAAAGCAATGATCTTGTTTCCCTAATTAGTTCATCTTCATCTTTTTTAAATCAAACAATGATTAAGAGACAAATCTCGATGACATTATATTTACTCATTCGAAAAATATTTGTTCACTAACCAAAAACCTCAATGCAAAACTAAAATTTTACAAAGATTTTGAAATTACCTAAAACACCCATTAATCTAAGACAAACCCATTATTTCTCATGTACCATATCCCCTAAAAAAATTATAAACTTTGTCATGATACATTCAAATTAATACCTCTTAATCATCCATCTCTTTCCATGTTGGTATTGGATGTGATAGTATTGAGGAGAAAATGAATAGTCAAATCACTTTATGTATGACTTTACACATTAAAGGGGACAAAGAATTTAAAAATACTAACTTGAAAACCAAAGGAGATCGCGCAAAAAGTTCGGTGTGTTAAACCAGTACCAGACTCTTGCACTCGGAAATCAAACAATAAGAAGAAAAATTGTTGCAACTATAGAAAAACATTTGATGAAATATGTCTTAAGAACATGTATTTATAGATCAATGATCATGGCAGTTACAGTGAAAAATGCACAACGGTCAAATTTCAACAATATGAAAAAGTCAATGACCATTACTATGATGACCATTGATTTGCAAATGTTTAGAGTTCCGTCGTTAGAGTGAAGAACATGTGTCTTCATCACAATAGAGACAAATATTCATCGCTATAGAGACAAGCATTCATTTACGTCACAATAGAGTCGATGATCGGGCCCCGGAAGAATTTATGTTCAAAATATTTATCAATTTATCCATGAAAATAACCATTTTAACTTATTCGTGGCAATATTACATGGAACTTTTGAGCCATATGTACTAGTATTCTAGGGTTATGTTTTGGAATTTTGGGGTTCTCGCCCTCATTTTGATTATAAATAGGTCGCTTTGGCCTCATTTTTTATTCATATTGGCACAGATGAGAATGGCATCCACATATCTTCTCAGAGATATATAGCACCATTCTAGTTGTTGTATTTACAATATGTTCTATTTTCTCCATTTAATAGAATATGTGTTTACTGTATCTCTGTTATATTTGCAATATGGATTTGTTTATGATTATCTACATGTTCTTTCATTCCGTTCACAGATAAATCTGTATCAATGGTATCATAGTAAACTTTTCTTTGATTGTTTCTTGGTGCATGTCCCCGATGAGGTCATGGTATGGAGATTTTTGTATTGAACTAGTTTCACTTGGAAAATATCACTCTCACTACCCCAAATAGCCTCCCATGGTAGAAGAAAAGGGAGATGACGGAGCAAGAGATCCTATCAAGCCATCGCTCGAGGAAGTCCTCAGGCGACAGAGGAACACGATGATGGACAGTTTCGCCCAAATCCTTCGATGAATATCGACAATGGCAAGTGAATATTGAACGAGAAGTCATTTTGGGGATGCAACTCACTTTAAGGTACAAGTTAACTTTTATATTCCTTTATTTGAAGGATAAATCAATGTTGATTCCCTAGATCAATAGTTGAATGTTCTAGAAGGGTATTTCTATGTCCACAAATTTTTTGATAGGGAAAAGATCACCTTTGCGCTACGGAAGTGGTGTGAATTTCATAAAGTCCCCTAGCACAACACTGATGAATGTCACTCAAATCAGTCATTGGTGGCCGAGATCAAATATTCAAAACCAGATCCCGATTTTGTTTCAGAACCCAACGTCACAGGTGCAGACTGTGGGAAGCAGATCATTGATGCAAACCCCACTGCATCTGTTGTTACTGCACATTTTCAACTAGAGGAGTGCCTCTTCCACTCGCAGATGTGGGTGAAGGGAATGCCTCTACATTTTGTTGTTGACAATAACAACCAAAAGAACCCAATCTCAACATAATTCGTCAAAATATTGGAGCTTTCGACAACACCACACTCGCAACCCTACAACATCGGTTGGCTAAGATAAGGATGAGGTATCCGCATTACTCAGCAATGCCTCCTACCATATGGAATCAATACTTTCATGGATGAGATATTATGTGATGTGGCCCCACTTGAAGTCTGTGATGTTATTTTAGGACAACCATATATGTGGTAGTGCCATGCTATATATGAGTTGTGACCTCACAATGTCATCGTCAATTTGGGAGGAAAACTCTATCGGATACCAGAGATAGTTGCACCTAACACAGTCTCACAAGGTAGGAATACAATCTCCCACACCAGGAAATTATCCCTCTTCACAATTGTGTCTGAAGGAGAACATCATATCACAGAGACCTCCATACCCTTTTCACAGGGTACATATGCTCATTAGACACAAGAATAAAATAGAGTCATTGTTTCCTCATCTATATAAGTACCTATACAGTGAAAGGCCACACATTCAAATTGATCATACAAAAACAAATCATCCATACAACAATTACAGCTCTCTCAGGATGTCAAAGAAAGGAATCCTCTTCACTTCAACAAATGTCACACCAGAAGATCATCTCAACACACAATTCAAGATATGATACGAGATTTGATGCAATCAATACCATTTCTTCCTAAGGAGGGATTATTGATCCATATGGATATCAATGGCCACCCATATATTCCACTGGCTCAAAACAATTGTCCATTATGGCAGTTTCCTAGTTTTTTTTCTACGGTTTTTCGGGTCCCAAACTTTTAAGGCCAATTTGTGGCCCTAAACAATTTATTTTGGTGATTCGAGGGGCCAAATGGTTTATATTAGCATGCATTTTTCCCCAATCAAAAGTTGTGAATATTTAATATACCTTTCCAATCGACAATCAAGCGCCCAAATCAGAGATCGTATTCAAAAGTTATGACCCCGGGAAGTTGACTTTTCAAATTACTACCTTGGGGCCACAAAATTTATGATGGTTCATCTTCTAGGGTTATGTTTTGGACATGTTGGGTTCTCTCCCTCATTATTATGATAAATAGACCCATTTGGCCCCATTTTTTATTCAGCATGGCACAGATGAGCATAGCAGCCACATCTCTTCTCAAAGATAGCTACCACCATTCTAGTTGTTGTATTTACAGTCTGTTATATTTCTGCCATTTAATAGAATATGTGTTTATTGTATCTTTGTTATATTTTCAATATGGTTGTGTTTTTTATTATCTACATTTTCTTTCATTTTGTTCACACATAAAACCATATCAGTGGTATCATAGCAATCTACTCTTTGATTGTTTCTCGGTGCATGTCCTCAACTAGGTCAGGGTATAGAGAGTTTGGTCTCGAACTAGTTTCACTTGGAAAAGATCACTCTCATCACCCCAAACGTCCTCCCATGGTGGAATAAAAGAGGGACGAAGGAGAAGAAGATCTTATCAAGTCACTGCTCAAGGAATCCATCGAGCGATAGAGGAACGAGATGATGGACAGTTTCTCCCAAATCCTTCGATGAATACTAGCAACGGCAAGTGCATCTTCAACAAGCATTCATTTTGGGGATGAAAATCCCTTCAAGGTACAAGTTAACTTTGATATTTCTTTATTTCAATGCCAAATTGATTTTGAAGCCCTGGATCAGTGGTTGAATGTTCTAGAAGAGTATTTCTCTGTCCACAAATTTTTCGACAGAGAAAGTAGCACCTTTGCACTCCTCAGGGCCATCCCCTATGTTAAAAATTGGTGGGATACTTATTTGGAGCAAAACTCATCAGACGAGTCTAATTTATTTGAGAAAAATACCACATGGGGCTCTTTCATAGATGCCGTCAAGGAACAATATTACCCTGTGGGAAACTATGATGACAGTACACCAAATGGACCATTTTGCGTCAAGAGAGCGACCAGACGATGTCGGAGTACACAAAAAAATTTCATACCTTGCGCACAAAGCTGGGTATGAAGGACTCTGAGTGAAACCTGATACTAAAATATAGCAGTGGTCTACATGTGTACATTTGAACTGAGATGGACTTCCTTGACATCTCTTCACTTGTATCTTCCTATCGGTATGTTGAAAAAATTGAGGAGAAATTTTGACAACAGAACAAGAGAGACTTTGGACCTACGAACCCACCACAGAATAAAGGAAAGGGAAACCCTAGCCCACAAAACACAGGACAAGGAAAAGACAACCAATCCCCACCACAAGCAAATAAGGGGAATGGGAATACAAAGAAGGAAACTAAGAAGTGGTGCAAATTTCAAAATATCCCTTGGAACAACACCAATGAATGTATCTCAAAGAAGTCATTGGTGTCCAAGATCAAATCTTAAGAATCAAATCCTGATTCAGATTCAGAACCCAATTTCACAGGTGTAGACCATGGGAAGCAGATCATTGATGCAGACCCCACTACTATTATTTCTACCACACATATTCAACCATAGGAGCTTGAAGAATCATAGGCATAGGAGAACCTCTTCCACTCGTAGATGTGGGTGAAGGTAATTCCTCTACATTTTGTTATTGACAACAACAACCAAAAGAACCTAATCTCAGCAGAATTCGTGAAGATATTGGACCTTCTGACAACACCACACCTGCAACCCTACAACATTGGTTGGATAAGCCACGGACAAGCTATATGCATTACTCAGCAATTCCTCCTACCATATGGCATAAATCCTTTCATAGACGAGGTATAGTGTGATGTGGTCCCACTTGAAGTCTATGATGTTCTTTTAGGACAACCATATATGTGGAAGCGCCATGCTATATATGAGTCGCAGCCTCATAGTGTCATTGTCACTTTGGCATGACAACTCTATTGGATACTAGAGATAGTTGCACCTAACAAAGTCTCGCAAGGTAGGAAGATAAGCTACCACACCAAGAAATTATCCCTCTTCACAATTTCATCTAAAGGAGAACATCATATCATAGATACCACCACACCCTCTGCATAGGGTACCTCAGCTCATTAGACACAAGAATAAAATAGATTCATTGTTTCCTCATCTATTCGAGTACCTCTACAGTTCAATGCCATTTAGTCAAAGTGATTTCATAGAAACAAATCATCCATACAACAATTATAGCTCTCTCAGGATGTCAAATAAAGGCAACCTCTTCACTTTAGTAAATGTTGCACCAGAAGATCATCTCAACACATAGTTCAAGATATGATATAGGATTTGATGCAATGGATACCATTTCTTCCTAAGGAGGGAGGATTGATCCATATGGATATCGATGTCCACCCATCTATTGTAGTGGCTCAAAACAATTGTCCATTGTGGCAATTTCCTAGTTATTTTTCACGGTTTTTCGGGTCCCAAACTTCTGGTCCCATTTTGAGGCCCTAAACAATGTTTTATTTTAGTGACTTGATGGAAATTTATTGCATTTTTAGGGTTGGGACATGTATGGATTCCCCAAGTGAGGTTGAACACTTTGTTTTTTTTACTTGTGCAGGTAGGGATGGGTACTGGATTAGTGATGAGCATGAAGGCTAGCATAGATTTTTTATTTTTCATTTGTTGGCATATATTTGATAGCACATGAGAATTGTTTGGTTGGAATTTTTAGATAGGTTTAAGGTGAGAAGTTGTCTTTCACACTTAACACTACAGGTGGTGACAGTGACATGATGTTTTGTAAAGTTGTCCTATCAGGCATTAACAACTGGGCATGAAGGATCACATTTTAGACAGTTGTAGGCCCATTCAATTTATAGGAATTTTTTTTTAAAAATTTGGACATTCTGTATATATTTAATTAAGTAATTTAGTTATTTAAGTGGATATTTTACTGTTTTGTTTGTGGAGTGTTGATGTGACCTCTTCTATGACCACTTATGGTCTGTGCACTACTATTGGTGTCTCTCCCCTAACTTTTAATCCTTTGTTTGGATAATGACTTATATGTTGACCTTGTACTTGATGTATCATTTAATTCTATAATACACCTAAGAATAAATTATGCCATTTGCTAGAATAATATTCTTTCTTTAGAATGCCTCAAATTATCACTGAATTTCAAGTCTTCTAGAGAGATTTAGGTCCAAGCTAAGTAATAGATACTATATTTAGTGTCTTTTAGGTGAGTGAATTTAATAGATTTCCACAAAACCATGAGTGGGTCTTCAATAACATCAAGTTGGAATTATACATCCCAACAACCTCAACAACATCCCCCCTTAAAAATGATGAATAAGGATTGAATACAACAATGAATACGACTTGAATACAAGGCCTCCAAACAAAAGTTCCTCGCATGTAAAACATGATCACAAGCCAACAAGATTGTTAAACATAACAATCCAACAACTTACAACATTGAATGAATCAATCAATGATAATAAATACAGTTGTACAAGCAATCAATGGATGGTACATATTTGTATGGTTCCCTCAAGCACATGTTCAAATGCTACCATGACCAATCATTAGTGCAACCATATTCAATCTTTGCAGTTGGCATTGATCCAAAATTATACGTCTTATGCCTCTTCTAAAAAGATCTATAAGCATCATTATCATTATACCAATATTTTTTACTCTTAAATGAATTCCTATTGTCCTTATGATGAGGATGTCAATAAGGAAAAATGCCTTTCTATTGCTGAATAAAAGGTGAAATATGTGATTCATACTCATCCAAAGGTGTTAGGTGTCCTTGCAAATCAATGAAATTGCCATTCATCTCCAACCCATGCATACTATCATCAACCAAAACATAATTGGGTATACAATCTACTCACAACTCAATAGAATAACCTCCAACATAAGAAAATTAGTAGTGGGCACATAATAAACTTCTTGTAAATAAGTGGTATAATGAACTCCACCTAGAAATGAAATCTCACCATATCCAAGCCCTGTTCTAATTGGTCTCATCTCATGCTCTATTGGAACAACACTACATTTTCTAGTCTTTCCAACACCTCCTTTTGTATATCGCATTTTGAATTTCAACTAAGACCTAATTCCTCTATCATGTTTCTCAACTGCAGGAGAAACCAATTCATTAGTATCAAAAAAAGCACGATAAGAAGTTACATCATCAACATCATCCTTATGACAAACACAATCACTACTAGCAATATCATTAGAAGTATCATAAAAAATATCTTTGTAAGCGTCATCATCATTAATATGCTACTAAGAAAGGCATTTAACTTCTTGCAAGGCACTACACAGTTCTTTCTTATTACTATAGCCATTCATGAGATCTTCACAAATCTAGCAGAAGCATTTTAAAGAATCCATGTTTTTAATCAATTGACATAATTATTCTGCAATAGTAAATTATATTGAAAATATAAAAATATGAGTGAATAAATGATGAGTACAATTATCCTCATGACGTATAGTTTATAAGCATTCACTAGCCAGAAGTGAATAGGTATGTCCTTTGAATGTTCATTTAATGGAAATAACAATACTATTGATTTAGTTACTACTATTAATACTATCATTTATATCTATTATTACGTTCATAACATTGTGACCCCCTCAAGGAATGATTTGTCTTCAAAGAATAATAAATTGGATTCTCTCTAACTGACCATGTTTCCCTAGTGGAAACATATTTATATTTATATACTTTTAGAAGTTTGCTTGGTATTCCAATTTAAACATTGGCAATATTATTTTGCAACATGTGCATCATACCTTGAATTTTATTGAATTGGCTATTTAACTTAAAATCTTGATTCTTCTTGGGTACAAATGTGTCTTTCTTTCATTGTTGTATCTCATTTTTAGTTTCTTCCTTTTTCTCCCATGGTTATAATACTCCTTACTTAGGAATGGACCATTCATTACCATATGATTTATAATTTCCCATTTGTGACACATCATCATCATTACTATTTGGTAGTAAGCATGAAATTGATGATAGCGATAATTTTTGTGGTGTTTTGTCATTATATGAATTTGAGTTGTATGCTATAATGATTTCAATTTCTAGATTTCAAACTTCTACTTGCATTTGATTCATTATTCTATAGTGGTATAATGACATATATTCACATATATCACTTGGAACCCAATTCTTACCACAATAGTGACAATTGTTTTCCTTCCTTTTATCCTTTTCTTAATGATAATGTTTATTATTGTTGTAACTAGTTTCCTTGGAGAATAAAAAATTACCTTATGTTGACTAATTAACTTCCTTTTTATAAGTCTTTCTATACTCCTAGATTCAATCAAGTTTCTAGGTATCGATAGCCTTAACTCACCGTGGATAATGGATTTTAACCCATAAATATACATTTTCAAAAGTTGTTCATCTGTAAGATGGAGAAATCTATTTGCAAGAACTTCCCATTCATGGATATATTTGTTCACCACTCTTGTTTGTTGTAAATAGGTAAACCTAGTATAGGTGTTGTCTTCTTCATCATCATGGAATCTTTTAAGGAGATCTTATGTGAGCATTTGTCAATTAACTGAGAAATAACTAGTTTTTCTAGACTACCAAGTGAACCAATCATAGGCATAACCTTCTAAATATAACGATGCATGTTACAAAAAATAATAAATGAATACGTTAAATAATAATTAATAATAGTTAATAATAATAACAATGAATATTAATTATAATGAGAAGTTGTGAATCCTCTAAGATTAAGCGCAAGTTGTATTTAAGCGGGCCAATTCATTGTAATTTTATCATCTTATATCTTATCTTTATTAACATTTATACATTTATTTCACCCATGGAGTCATGGTAAAAGAACATGAATTGTTCTAGGAAAAAGTAAATCAGATTCCATTTATGACAGTGGTATCAAAGATGGCGCATGTTTTTAAAGGAAAACCACCTGTGGCACCTATGGTGGTTTTCTTTTAAAGGAGAAGAAAGCAAGAAAGACTCATGGATAAAAGAACAAGAAAAGAAAAAGAAAATTAAAAAAAACAACAACACATTGTTTTATAAAAACACGCCTGGTTTTATAAAACAACCAACTAAGTGTAAGACATTATAATAAAAATATAATAATAAAATAATATTATTATTTAATAAGTATTATTATAATTGTATATATTTTTATTTTTCTTAAAATGCGAAATGACGTCAAATTATATGACTCCACATAATAGAACATTAATGACTGAATTAAAAAACCAATTTGATAAATTGGAGACAAGGATGAACACCAAGATAGACTCTATCATGAAGAGGTTGGAAAATTATAAATCTAGTAATCCCCCTAGACAACAAAGTACTTTGAGTAAACTGATTTCCTCATCCACAACTACATCCCCGGTGACATCACCTCCATATAAAGAATCTCCAGATCCACCAACTTATGACTAGGATTGTGATGAAGAGGAAGCTGAAAAAAAAAGTTATTGCCACATCATCTTCATCTAAAGAATCTCAAAATCCAAACGCTTCGGATGACGACGATGACAATTATGAGGAGAAAATATTTAAATCCTATGTCTCCAACAGAACTGGAATGGGTAGAGAGGAGTACGACGAAATTCATTCCAATGATGATGATAAGTATCCAAAAGAATACATATGCACAGAATCTGATCAATAATAGAGCTGAATTTTATCTTTATTATCTTACCCCTATGCATTAGCTAGTCAAATTTGACTAGTTTTACCATTTTAATGTCATGTCTTTTTTGTAAGCACAATTTTGATTCCGTAAGTTTTATAAGGTAATAAATTCAGAAAAAAAACCCATACAAATCATAGAACCCGATTTCATTAAGTTTTATTAGTGCTTTGGAAGCCTCCTTTGTGTAGGCTATCTCTAGGACAAATTCCTAGTTTTTACCCCAACACCGTCAAACTCTTTCAAACTGATCCAAAACTTTCCTGAACCTATTAAAATGATATTTAATGCCTACTAAGTGATTGAAAACTCACATAATCCTTCCATAATCCTTGGTTACTTGGAATCGATTGTTCAATCTCGGTTTGCACTGGTTGGGAGACCCAGAAGCCTGTGAGTAGACTTCAGCATAGCTGATGCTTGAAACCTAAAATGGCCCAACATCCAAGTTATTAGGGATATGAACTTTTAGTCTCTAAATAATTCCTTTGGTTTCTTCTATTAATTCCCTACCACTCTCAGCTTTTTTGTCATTACTACCTATGTATTTCATTGTCAAAGAAAGTGCCCAATCAACTTGTTAATGTTTATTCATATTTTAATAATATCAACAATACAAGATAATATTAAGATCTAATTTAGATCTTGGATATTACAATAACTGACATTCTTACAAATTCTTTGTCCTAGACAAAGTTTGTATACTTTAGGAGAGATCTTGGTGCGATGGAGAATGCCTCTCTGATTGAGAGGGAGTGTTTATGGATGTGCAATACCGAGATGATAAGGAAACCATTTATAAGAGATGAGTGGCCCAGACCCCATGATGATTCGATATATGAGTTTCTGACATTCACAAGAGGTGAATGACCTAAATATCAATGTCATATTATAGATGCAATTGCAATACATCCATAGTACATATGCAATTGTAGTACATATATAGTATATATACAATAAATATGCAATACAGATGCAATACAAATGCAGTACATGTACCTTACATGTGCATATGCATTACTAATGGAAATTCTTAACCAAGTGTGAAGCTTGGGGTGTTGCAAAATGTCTCCCTCACTAAGAGGGACTGTTGATGTTCTCCACCGAGAAAACATTATTCAAATCATTCTCCAACATTGTCCAAGTGAATTGAACAATAATTAGTAGAGGATGGCCTCGTCATAGCACTAATTAGTTGAGTGAATTGACTGTGTCTTGAGGATTGCATGCTTATCCTTTATCTAGTCATGTGGATTGACTATGCGTGTTTGAAGGCTATAGGTCACATTGCATACTCCATGAAGGAGTGCTCCATAAATGAGTGATATATTATAGTAGACTGAGTTGAATTGTATATGTGATAAGGCATTTAATCCCTTGTGATATAGAAAAAGTCTACTCTAATTTTATATTTGACATGTCTCTAAGAAGTGTCTAGGACTTCTTACAGTATGGTCAAATATACATTAGAACTATACATGAAAGAAAGTGATCAACATGTAATGAGAAATCAACACGAAGAAATTTTCTATGATGAAAAAATAACCAAAGAAGTCAAGGAAACTCATTAACAAGTCCCAGAGAAAGTGGAAGACAAGAAAGGGAAAAAATATCCCACCAAAAGCGAAACTTTTCCCAAGAAGACAAAAGTACAATCGGCGACTTGAAGAGTGTAAATCAAGTCAATTGAAGAATATGAACGAAATTGTTCTCACACATAATTTGACGCATTCATAGATCACATCTTTTTCTCTCCATGAGTACACACCTCCAAGGAATGCCTAGCAAAGGCAAGAATCATAATTTTGGAGTTATATTATTCTCTTATCTCTTGGAATATTATCTACCCTCACTAGGGTTTCTTGTGAAGGAGGAAAAACCTATCTTTTTCTAGGGATCAATTTTATATTTGGTATTGTAGTTGAATTTGATTTATTTCTTCTAAGAGAAGTTTGCTTGGTTTCCTCCCATTTTGGTTACCCAAGGTAAAATATTTGTGTCTCTTATGCATGGTTATATTCAATGATCCTTGTTTTATTTTCTGCAGCAAGTTAATATTGATATGCAATGAAATTTTTGGATGAAATAAATCATTGAATAATTATTGTGAAATAATAAACGAGGATTGAAAATTGGATTAAAATTCAACATACTAAAGACAAAATAGGTGTCCTTGAATGATTCTTTCTATAATTGTTTCTCCAACCTCCCAATAGTTTCTTTGGATCTTAAGGTTTTACCCATTCCAATGTATCACGTACTTTTTATATAGTTAAATAATTATTTTTGACAATCAATAAATACTCAATTAATATAAATATTGGTAAATTTGCAATTTGAAAATTGTGCCTTTAGTTAGGGCCCATTTTAGATCATTAACAATTTCATTTAATAAACTTTCTCCAAAGTATTTAATGTCACACGACCAAAATAGTTATGAGTATATTTTAATTTTTGGGCATGAGAATTAACATATCACTCTAGGAAACCACTCCCATGATGTTTTTCATGTCTTCAACTTTCTAGAAATATCTCATTTGTGTAATATGGCATATTTATGTTAAGTTACGATATTTAGAAGTCAAGGTTCCAAATCATGCTCACTAAAGGAAACCACGTGTAATTGATTATTACTTGATATTCTAAGACAAATATTACAAGATTTAGCTCTTATAACTACTCCTATGATGTTCATCATATCATTATATTTCCAATGACTATTGTTTTTTCAATCATGGCATTGGCATGTCAAGTTATGGTATATGGAATGAGGCTCAACCACCATTTATTTCCCCCCTTGTGCAATTTTAGTTGTTGATTAAGATTCACCTTATGTATTCCACATGAACCAAGGGAGGGTCATGCAAATTGTTTATAATAAAAACAAGTTTTCCGTTATATTTTATTGTTAATATAACTTGGAGAGTCATGGACATCCATGTAGATTGTGTTATACTCCTCAATAATCTTGTAAAATCCTAAAAATAAATTTGCATGCCATCATTTGGAGCCAAAACCTTGTCATTGTAAAATGAATGCAAAACCACACAAAGCTCCTCTTTTAAGAGTTCCTCCATCAAATTGACATTTTATCCTTCAGTAACAATATTGGGGAAGGAATTTACCATTATTACCACTAGGAAGGTTGTTGAATATTGAGGTGATAGTGTCTCTTGTTCTTTTTGTGCATTTTTATCTATGTCCAAGGTGAGTTCAAGTGGACCCTTTGCTAGTGCAAAGCCCAACTATACATTTTAAAATTTTGGCTTCAAGCCCTAATTGGATATTTGGTTTCACTAGGAATTCCATGGTATCCATAGGGTTAGGATCAGAAGTCTTAATTTATATCCATGGAGAAGAATCCAAACAGACCTTCCATGATTTTTTTAGATCCATTAATAAACATGAATTATTGGGATTTCAACCGATGTTCGAGTGGTTCGGGTTGAAATTCAGTGCAATAAATCTGATGTCAATTATGTAGTGAATACTCGATGTTAGTTAAATGGATCACCTACCATTTTTCTTCCTCAATGCAATTCTAGACATCCCATTTTGGAGATTTAGCTAACATTACATCTACTTTGAAATTGTCGCTTTTCGTGCGTTTATCCAACTTTACGTTTACAATGAAAAATACTCTTTTCGGAAGTGGCCAATGGTGTTCAAATTGTGTGTGTTGAAAATTTGTACTATAACTCCAACATCGATTAGGTAGATAATACCCAACGTTATTACGATGGATTTTCCACTTGTTTTTGTCAATGGATTTTGCACGTTGCTTTTTGGACGTTCTATCAACATTACTCCACTTTGTAAACATCGATTTTTGGACATGTAACTGACATTTTATTTACTTTACACAAGTAAATATTGAGTTCCTTGGGGTTCCTTTTTCTCCACTTTCCATCTTTAAATTCTTGAGTGAACTGGGGTGCCTCTCAATTGCAAAACCCCCATGTTTTTATCTTCTTTGATCTCGAATGATAAACCCTCTTTCTCAAGTGAAATTATTCAACTGCCTTTCTGAAAGGAAATTCTTCAACCAACTTACTCAAGGAAAAATTACAAACCCTCTTCCTCAAGAAAAAATATTCAAGAAACTATAAGGGAATTCTTCAAACAACAGGGGAGAATTCATGGGTTGTTTTCCCTTATAGATCTCCAAATATGAAGTAAGAATCACCAATTTTAGAGCTTGGATGATCCTCCCTCCTTCCAATGTGTTAAATTAGTGTTTTTGATCTTATATTTTTATGTTTTATGAGTGAAATCAACTATATTTGCCTCAATATGTATGCACGATTTTTATTTTTTAACTTTAAAGTATCTATTGGCACTAAACTAGATGCAATCTTCCTATGAAATTAATTCTTAAATTGAATCCCAATTAATGTCTTTATTATCACCTAGTATAATGTCCTCAATAGTACCAAATTTAGTGTCTTCTTCTGGCTAGAGTTGTGCCTGAATTTGCTTGTAAAATATAAGTAATTTGGGACACCTTTTGTGGCATCAAATGCACCAGTTTTAGCATCCTTCCAACAAAATACAGTGAATCTAAGTGACCCTGATGGAATCTGATTGACCATAATGGAACCTAAATGACCCTAATGGAATCCAATTGTTAATAACAATATTTGAGTGACCCTAATATAATGATGATGATGACAATGATGTTGGTGTTGATAATTATTTGAGTACAAGACAATGACGATGACAATGAGCACTATATCGACGATGAGGATGATGAGGATGAGGATGATGACGATGACGATATTGTTTATTTGTATGTTGTTGATGATGATGACTAGGACTATGATGATGATGACAATGTCAATTTCAATGATTGTGATGCATTTCATTATATAAATACTTGATTGATCCCAATGGAACCTAAATGACCCTAATGGAATATGACTGTCGCTAATAATATATTAGTGACCCTAACCAGATGAATATTGTTATAATAATCAACCCATAGTATTTACCCACTTAGACATTAATTCATTTATTTTTTTCTTATTTGCCTAGTCCATGAGTCCCACCATGTGCAAGTTGCTAATTTCCTATCCATAGAGGTCAAACTTGCCATCATTGACTCATGTAGCACTTGGGAAAGCCTTAGGAATCAAATCTGCTTTATTCCTGGCCTCCTAGGCACCTATCTACTTTTTCTGCTTTATTCCCTGCTTTTTCAGTGTTTTAAGGCACATAGGAAAGCAAGACTAGGTGAGGTGAATCAGCTTTGTTGCCTCTTCCTCCTCCACTCTTTCCTCCATGAAAAAGCATGTA
Organism: Pseudotsuga menziesii; assembly: GCA_001517045.1. Lineage (NCBI taxonomy): Eukaryota > Viridiplantae > Streptophyta > Pinopsida > Pinales > Pinaceae > Pseudotsuga > Pseudotsuga menziesii. The sequence continues at coordinate 577,035 of LPNX010378025.1, read as the reverse complement.
TGAGATTCCATTCCACCACTCATTATCTTGCCCATGCGCCCTTGCCAATTCGTGAGCCTCATGACAGATTTGGGATCAGCTTTTTACACCTATGGGGGATTTGCCTATTTTGGGTAAGCCTGCTTTATGCTAGCTTTGGATGCCTCCTTATGCATTCGACCTATTGATGTATTATATATATTAATAAACCTATGTTATTATAGGGTTGGCTATTTTACACTGAGTTAATATAATTTTGTGTTACAGCTCCATATTCAGTCTCCATTGTTGACAATTTTGCATGATCAATTGTAATTTGTTGTGAGTGAAATTAATCTATTGCTGGTCAGAATTTCTACATGGTATCAGAGCCATTGTAGGTTATTATTCTCCTTCAAAAAAAAATTTGCAGGTTCGACATCAAGACTGGGAGCCTTCTACTGACAGCCGGGACAGATTTTCTAATGCTATGGATTCACAGAAAACTATCTTGACTCCCTTCAACTATTTTGAATGGAAAGAAGAGATGGAGATATTGTTGAGAGCGAAAGGCCTCTACAGGGTGACTATGGCAACAGAAGCAGAGCCCAATGCAGCTGCAGAGAAGATCAAATGGCACAATCGGAGAGATGAGGCTTATGGCCTCCTATGTCTCAGTATTTCCCGAGACCTCCTTTTCCATCTCGATGGATTAACTTCACCGGATCAAGTATGGGAGAAGCTGTCTGAGCCTTTTGGAAAGATAGATGAGATGAGGGGACATCAGATCGAAAATGAGCTGATTTCTCTGAGTCCCAACAGCTTTGAATCCCTGTAGCTATATTTCTCCAAGTTCAAAGCACTAGTTTTGTAGCTGAAGCAGTGTGGTATCGAAAAGAAAGATGATCAGATCGTATTGGCCATCCTCTCAAAGCTAGGACCTGACTACTCAGTCTTTGTTTCGACCTTCTATGCCACAAAACTCACAGCTCGAACCTGGAAGATGCCTAGCCTTGCAGATTTCATGGAATCTCTCACACAAGAACAAGACAAGCTGGTGATGATGGGCACCATCAAACCTTCCAAAGACCAAGCTCTGGTTGATGGAGATTCGAGGGTGGATTCTAAAAGCAAAAATAAAGCTAAGAGCCACCTGAGCAAAGAAGAGACAAGAAGCAGTCTTCAGAGGATCAACAAGGTCCCAAGAAAAATACCCAGAAGAAGAAAAACAAAGGTGATATGAACAAGTGCTCATACTGTTCGAAGGGAAATCACACTAAAAGCTCTTGTATGAAAAAGCAGATTGATATGCTGACCACTCTCCTGGAGAAGAATGGCATCTCCCTTCCAGAAGGCTCAAAGAAGAGAGAAGGAGGATCAAGTTCCGATGACAGAGAGAGAGTTCATGCTCTAGTTGCTGGCACATCAAGCTCACCCAGTTTTATCATATATTCTGGAGCTTCAAGACACATGGTTTCGACTAAGGAGGCCTTCTCTTCACTGGATATGTCGAAAGGACCATCTATTGTACTAAGAGATGACTCTCTCACTGAAAGTAAAGGAAAAGGAAGGATAGAACTTGATCATGGTAACTTCAACAATGTGCTGTATGTCCCTGATCTCGCCTCCAACCTTCTATCAGTGTACCAGATGACCCACACTGGGTATCCTAAGAAAGTCATATTCTCACCAGATGAAGTTGAGATCACAGAAATCTCAACTGGAAGAATCATTGCAAAAGGAGTAGCGAATCATGCTCAAAAGGTATACATGTTTTCACACTTCCTGCCTTACTCAAACCCCTCTGCTCTTCTTATCCATGCTAATGAAGCTAGCAAGCTATGGCATGAAATATTTGGCCATTTAAATTACAAGTATTTATCTGATCTTAGTGAGAAAGATATGGTCATAGGGTTTCCCAAGATAAAATTTTCTAAAGGAGTATGCCAAGGCTGTATCCTAGGAAAACACCCAGAGCACAAATTTGAGAAAGCCAGCCATGAGAGAACCTCTGCACCCCTCGAGCTGATTCACAGTGATGTTGCTGGCCCATTCCCTCATATGTCCATGAGTCAGGCCAAATATGCATTGACCTTTATTGATGATTTTTCCAGGTATTGTTGGGTTCACTTCATGAAACACAAGTCAGAAGTTTTTGGCCTATTCAAAGTCTTCAAGGATTTGGTTGAAAACCAGTGTGGAAGAAAACTCAAGGTACTTAGGTCTGAAAATGGTGGTGAGTATGTAAAGACTGAGTTTATTAACTATTGTACAGATGCAGCATTATATCCCCTACACACCACAGCAAAATGGTGTTGCTGAGAGGAAGAACAGATCACTGAAGGAGATGGAAACATGCATGATGGAGGCCAAAACTTTGCCACCAAAGTATTGGGCTGAAGCTATCAACTGTGCAGCCTATATTCAGAATAGGGTGCCTCACAAACAGTTGGATGGCATGACTCATTTCAAA
>LPNX010378025.1:534943-563412 GCA_001517045.1 Pseudotsuga menziesii | reverse complement strand
TAAGCAAATCCCCCATAGGTGTAAAAAGATGATCCCAAATCTGTCATGGAGCTCACGAATTGGAAAAATGGCTTAGGCAAGCTAAAGAGTGGTGGAATGGTATCTCATACATGCTTTTTCAAGGAGAAAAGAGTGGAGGATTAAGAGGACAAAAAACTAGTTCACCTCACCTAGTCTAGCTTTTCCATTTGCCTTAAAACACTGAAAAAGCAGGGAATAAAGCAGAAAAAGAAGAAGGGCGCCTAGGAGGCCATGAATAAAGCAGATTTGATTCCTTGGGCTTTCCCATGCGCTACATGAGTCAAATAAGGTAAGTTTGACCACTATGGATAGGTAAAAGACAACTTGCACAAGGTGGGACACATGAACTAGGAAAATAAGACAAAAATAATTAAATTAATGTCTAAGGTAGTAAACTATGGGTTGATTATTCTAACAATAATTATTAAATCATCATCAACACCATCAAAATTGTCAAAATGCATCATCATCATCATCTTGTTAGGGTCATTGAGATTCCATTAGGGTCACTCAAATGTTTTTAGGGATAGTTGAATTCCATTAGAGTCATTTAGGTGAATTAGGGTCATAAAGATGACATTAAGGTAAGTTAGGTTCCATTAGGATCAATCAGGATCCATATGTTCTATCAAATGAATCTTCATCATGGACACATACATATTAATCATCATCGTTGTCAATATCATCCGGTACATCATCATCATCATCATCATCATCATCATCATCATATATCATCATGATAATCATTCATGTCATCAATATTATGATGTTCAACAAGGCATCCTACTACCTTACAAGAATTTTGTAAATGATGTTTACCCTCACCTAACTAGATCTATGGGTCTGTATAAATAGTAATTATCATGATACTCATCATCATCGTCATCATCTCCACTATCAATATCATCTTCGTCATAGACATCAACACTATCACCATAGTCATTATCATTGAAATACTCATATATAATCATCAAAGTCAGTGTAGGGATCAATTGTGATTGATATCATCTTATAATTAGAAACTCATCATCAATGGAATCTCTATTGTCAATCTACATCACTATCATTCTGGTAGGGTTACTCATATTCCATTAGGGTCAGTCAGATGTTTTTAGGGGCACTTGAATTCCATTCGAGTTATTTAGGTTCCATTAATATTAATCAAGATACATATGTGCTATAACATCCATCTTCATCATGGACATATATGTCATCATTTTCATCATCGTTAACATTATACTACAAATCAACATCATCATAATCATTTTCATCATCATATATCATCATGAAGTAGTCATTCATGTCATGAACATTGTGACGATGAAGATGAAATCCTATTATCTTACAACAATTTTGTAAAGAATACTTCCCCTCATTTAATTGTATTGATGGGTCATTACAATTAATAATTTCCATGATCCTTGTCATCATCGTCATCCTTGTATACCTTGACATTATCACCCTAGTAATCATCAATGAAATCATCGTATATCATCATCACATTCAATGTATGTATCACCTATGATTGAGAACATATTATCATTATCAAATCATCATTAACATTGTCATCATTGTCATGATACTACATCATCATCATATTGTTATGGTCACTCATATCCCATTAGGTTCACACAAATGATTTTAGGGACACTCGAATACCATTAGAGTCATCTAGGTGACATTAGGGTCACTAAACACCATTATGATTATTTAGGTTCCATTAGGATCAATTAGGATTTAGAAATTATATCACATGCATCATCATCATGGACATTGACATTGTGGTCATAACCGTCGTCAAAAACATGTTGTATATCGTCATCATTATCATCATCATCATCATTATCATCGCCATCATCATCATTATCATCACCACCACCACCACCATCATCATCATCGTTATTGTTGTTGTTATAATCATTGTCATCATCGTAGACATCGACATTAATATTACCATAGTCATCATCATTGAAATAATCATAGTTAATGCAGGTATCAATTGTGATTGATATCATATTATATTTATAAAATCATCATCAAGACCATCAACATTGTCATAATTCATCATCACCATGTTGTTAGGGTCACTCAAATGTTGTTAGGGACACTTAAATTCTATTAGATTCATTTAAGTGACATTAGGGTCAATCAAGATCTAGATGTGCGATCACATGCATCCTTTTTCATGGACATAGAAATCGTCATTGTCATGATCATCAAAATCATATGGTACATTAACATCATCATCATCTTTTTCTCCATCATTGTCATATATCATCATGATAGTAATTCATGACATCAACATTGTGATGATGAGCAAGGCATCCTACTACCTTACAATAATTTTGTAAATGGTGTTCCTACTCACCTAACTAGGTCAATGGGTCTTTATAATGTATCATGATCCTCATCATTGTAGATATCAAAATTATCACCATAGTAATCATCATATATCATGATCATAGCCAATTTAGGGTCAACTCATCATCAACTCCATCAATATCATCATGTTACATCATCATCATCATGCCATTAGGGTCACTAAAATGTTATTAGGGACACTCATATTCCATTAGATTCATTTAGGTGTCATCAGGGTCGCTCAAACACCATTAGGGTCATTTAGGTTACATTAGGATCAATTGGGATATAATAGTGCTATCACATCATCGTCATCACTGAAATTGGAATTGTCATGATCCTCACACTACTACATATGGCCCAAAAGTCCCATGAAAGTTTCCCACGAATAAGTTAAAATCAAAATTTTCATGGAAAAACTGTTTAAATTTTTGGAAAAACTAAAAAATTCCCCTGACGATAGTCTCTCTAAAGACGTTATGGACCATTCGCCACTATAGCGATGCACGTTCTTCACTATAGCGACGAATGGTCAATAACATCGCTATAGCGACAAATGCCGAAAATAAAACTTGTTTTTCTTTTTCTTTTTTAACAGTCATTGACTTTTTGTTTTTTTGAAATTTGATTGTTGTGCATTTTCGTCGGAACCGCAACCCTCATTGATATATAAATACATGTTCTTAATTCATATTTTCACAATAATTTGGTAGAGTTGCAGCAATCTTTCTATTGGTTTTTTGTTCTATGATTTCAAGAGTCTGGTATTGGTTTCACACATCGCATTTTTTTATCTGATTCGTTTTCCGGGTTTGTTTGACTGCAATGCACTAGTTTTTTTTTGTTGCGCCCTTTATGTTCCAACTAGGGATTCAATGCAATGGAGAAAATGTTTATATAGTTTGGGATTTTTGTGTTAAAATGTAATTTTATAAATTGTCATTTGTGTTAAAATGTAAATTTTTAAATTTTCATTTATGTTAAAATGTAATTTTTTAAATGGTGGTTTGTGTTAAAATATTAATATCATGACCATCATCATATATTTCAAGTACACAATCGAATTAGATTTAACTATCCCCCTCAATGTAGATAACCAATGAAACCACAATGGTGTATCCTTTCAAACTTTGATAGTCATTTGACAATATCAACATTATCATCTATATCCATAATCCCATTTGACAATCCTTTCAATTTTTGAGGGTCTACATCTATACTCATAATATCATTTGACAATATCATGTTAATGTGTTGAAACCTTTTAATATCTAGTATAACGAGCATGAACAATATTACCGACCCCTCAATTTCTTCTACATTAGATCCATTTGCACCATAATGTAGACTTTCTTGCAATTAATAATTATAAACCAACGTAGGGAACTAATTACCCACTCATTATCCTATGGGTATTACCACTTGTCAAAATGGTGTAACAACTCCTTTCAAAAATACACTTAACCCAACATACTGACTCGCTTGGACATTTACATAGCAATTAATTACTTTATAAGGAAAAACCATATCTATATTTAATATACCAACACATGCATTGAAGTAATATGTAAACTCCTAATTTGTGACATCATTAACACAATTCCTTAGCCCATTTTTTAAGGCAATATATAAATTCATGTTATGTAGAGTGAATAGCCATTACCCACCATAAGCCAATACATATTGGAACATCATATAGTAATCCAAGGGAATTATAACTTAGTTAATACTCTTTACATGATTAGGTAATTCTCTAATCACCTCCTTTAATTTTCGGTCTAATTTAATATATATATACTATATTCAATTTAGTACGTTATATATTTATTAATGAGTTATTTTTTTCTTATAGGCTATCAGAATGTCAAAGAAATATACCTGGGAAGAAAACAATAGGAGGTATGCTAAGATTAAGGCAACATTGGAGGCGAAGGGTGATGGAAATTGTTATTTCCCTTGAAATGATTGCAAAGGTTTGCAAACTAGAATAATTTTAAGAACATCAGCTGAAAAACATTGTAAGGAGAAGGGGCATGCTGAAGGGGGGTATGAATATCATCCCTTGGTAAGGAATTATTCATTACATCATGTACTTCTTGTAATAGTACTGATAATGTATTCACAATTTTTTATATCATTTTAAATATATGTGTTGTATATTATACACTAATGTTATTGCATTGTTTGTAAATATAAATACAATGCCCCCAAGAAGTTGACCTCCAGAGAGCTATTTGCTGCATAATAATAGAAATACTACTTTACAAGACGATGAGCATGGAGATCATGCTATTGAAGATTGAGTTCTTAATGATCCTATGGATGAAGATGACGTTATTGATACTAATGGTGAAGATGAGATAAATAGATTGCTACAAGACACATTTGCTCCATTGGATGAGGACAACCTCCATGATATTCATGATGTTCCTCTTCTTGAGAAGTCCCAAGAACCTCTTTATGAAGGCTCAACAACCAATATTATATCTTTTATATTGTTTTTGGTGAACTTGAAGGTTTTGAATGGTTTATCAAACACTTGTTTCACACAGCTCCTAAGGTATGTAAACTTGATTATTTTCCTCTATGTTTAGTGTTAATTAACTCGTAAATTAGGGATATTAAATATTTATGACGTACATTTCACTTTTTGTCAATGTTTTGGATTGTTGGGTGAATNAGTCGAGAGGTATTCTTGATTATGAAAGAAATTGGAGTGGAGTATCAATCTATTGATGCATGTCCTAATGATCATATTATATATTATGGATAGTATGCATCAGAAAAAAAATGCCCACAATGTGAAATTAGTATATATCGAGTTGATCAAGTAACAAAAGAGGTCCCTCGCAAAGTTGTTTGTTATATTCCCATAATTCCACGTTTCCAAAGACTATTCAGGTGCCAAAGTATAACACAGTTTATGGATTACCATGTGAATAATAGAAGTGAAGATGGTGTTTTTTGAATTCCTAGAGATGGTTCTTCATTGAAGAACATCGAAGAAAAATGGCCAATTTTTAAAGATGAACCTCGTAATGTTAGAATTTCATTGGAAGTTGATGGTTTCAATTTATTTGGTGAGATTCGTTCTACTTACTCACTGTGGCATGTTTTTGTCATAAACAATAAACTACCTCCTTGGATGACGATTAAGAGAGAGCACACAACGTTGGAAATGATTATTCTAGGTATTTTTTTGAAAGTAATTATATTACTTCATAAAGTTATTTGTTTAATTGTTGCATGAGAACACATTTTATATATTTGGATGGATAACTAACTAGCAATATTGTATGTTTATTGATCAATTAGGTAAGTACCAAGTTAAATATATGCATGTATATATTGAGCCTCTTATCGATGAGCTCTTGAAGTTATGGGATGGAATCACTATGTATGACATCTCTAGACCAATAGGGTAGAAACAATTTCAGTTACATGGAATACTTGCATGGACAATTCATGACGCTCCTGGGTTAAGACATTTTTGTGGTATGTAACTTTATGTTGCATGTCGTTAAAATTATATGTTTTTAAGGTAAAAAACATGCATTTTTTTAAATTAATAATATTTTGATGCTATAACATTAATACATATATATTACAGTTCTTCAAACAAAGGGAAAATTTGCATGTCCAGTATGTGGTCGTAATATAAAATCTTGTCGTTTAAGAATTTTAGAAAAGGAGGTGTTCGATGAGTATAGGAACTTCCTCCCTAAGAACCATAAGTACTGAACTATCGAAGAAGAAAAAAATTCAATGGTAAAGAATACAATGAAAAGAAACCATGAAGAATGGCAGCTCACCTATGGAAGTTGGAATATAAAATTAATCATCGAGGTATGCAAATTGTATATGCAGGATACAATATGTTCACGTAATATTATGATTTTTATATTTTTACTGAATTTCTCTACCATGGGTGTCATGAATTATTGTTAATGTGATTTTTTGTGTTTCATGAATGTATTTAAGGCATGAATGGGCTTCCACAAGGAATAAAGAGTTATCCCAAACAATTTAGTAGGCTTCCTTACTATGAGGACCTACAAATATCTCATTTGTTTGATACAATGCATATCGGGAAGAATGTAACAGAAATGATATGGCAGACATTAGATGGAAGGTATGACAAAGATAAAATTAGAAAAATTTGCAGTGACATTGCAGAAACCAATCACGCATTGCAAAGTGTAATTATTTCCAATGCCAAAAATGGGAACCGAAATATTAGTCTTCCATGGTTATTGACGGAGCAATAAAGCAATGCTATAAAAGAGGTCATTCAGAAAATAATGTTTTTGACGGGGTTTTTGTCGAACATACAAAATATATTAACCAAAAAGGTTATTTTGGAAATGTTAAAACTCATGACTGGCATATATTCTTTAAGTTAAATATTTACGTATATAATTTCCATTAAGTATATATTTTTAGTAATTGTTCTCTCCTATTTGGAAACATTAGATAATGATTTTATTTTTGCTATGGTACGTTCTACCTATGAATCTCCCAGATAGACTTGACGAAAACATAAACCAAGTTATATATGATCTTAGTAAATACATGAAGTAAGTAAAAATTTTATATGCATGAAAAATGTCCGTTCTTTTGGTTGCATTGCTCATTGACATATTGTGTTTTACAGCTTGGAACTTTATTATATATCCCTCAATCTAGTTGATCATTGTTATTTTCTTGCATATTTTGTAGGTGGATTTCATCTAAATAAATCGATAAAGAAGATATTAGGTATTGGAAGAGAGAAATTCCTCGTCCAATGTGTGAAATGCAGAAGTATTTACCTCCAACATTTTTCAATGCACAAGAACACTATCTCATACACCAAGTTGAGGAGATCAAATTGTGTGGACCTGTAAACTCAAGGCCAATGTGGATGCTGGAAAGGCATTTGAAGTCATTGAAGGCTTTTATTAGACAAAGAGAACTCCCTGAAGGTTCTATGGTGCAGGGATATATTCCATATCAATCTATGGTGAACATTAGTCGGTATATTCCAAATTTAGCAAAAAATATCAATTTGCCTCGCATTTGGCATGTCGACTCCATCAACAAATTTGAAGGGGAGGTCCTCTTGGGGAAAGGTGGAAAGAGGAAAGTGAAAGGTAATTGAATGGTGTACATTTTATTTATTATACCATTAATTTTTCAATTTATGTAATTTTCATTATTCCATCAGTATTTTAAGGTAAACTTAATTGCCTTTACTGATATCTAATTTACAATTCTTAATTGTTATTTTTTCATATAGTTGGTCACGTGTGGGATGCAATACTTTTATGCATTGCAAACAATCTTGATTGGATGGAGGATTGGATTGAACGATGTATAGAATAATATGGTACCTTATCATGGGAAGGGGTTAGTAAAATGATTAAAACAGTGCATCATCATCAAGAAGAATATCTCGAAGAACTTACACAAAGGGAAATTGATTTAGCATGCGGTTTAAAAAATATAAAGGAAAGTATATTTACCATACCCATTTTTTTGCTTGTTTCACATTGTATCAAAATATTTATGTCGTTTATGTCTTATATATTTATTTACCGATTCAGGCATGATGCAACTGATATATCACAATGCTATTCGGTGCAATGGTCGTAAATTTTGCATCAAAAAGTTGGATGAAAAGAGGAAAACATTTGATTGTGGGATAACTGCACTTTTTCAAGTCGCTAATGTTTCCTCTAGAAGTGACCTCCATCCAGAAGTATCTGAAAATAGGTACTATGGTTATTTGGAATATATACTTGAGTGTGACTTTAATTCCTTTAAAGTAGTTCTGTTTGAGGTCAAATGGTACAAGCTACGAATGAATGAATGTGATCCGAAAGAACTGTTATTGATCATGCCAATGGATTTACCATGGTTAATACAAGGGCACTTGAACCAGGTACAGATCCTTATGTTCTTCCAAGTCAATGTGAGCAGGTATTTTACTCATAGGTTCCAGGTAAAGCAGGTTGGTCATACATTGTTAGATACGATCCAAGAAGAAGACCAGTCAAGTATAATGAACTAGAGGAAGAATACAATGTTGAAGAAGAAGGTGATGCAGATCAGGAGCTGTTGGTCGTCAACGTAGATGTATCAGATGAAGAATCTGATCAAGAATTTGATCATCCAAATGATATAGCAGACAATGAAATTGACATTGATGATATTAATGATGAATATCTAACTGGACATGACATTGATCATTATCCTGATATGAGCGATCTTTTCAACGATAGTGATTCAGAACCAGTTGATGATACAGATGTCGAGTTAGATGATGAAGTATTTGATGATATATTAGAAATGTTGGAATCTAGGAGGTATGTGAGAACATATTTATGCATAATGTATTATGTTTATGACTATTTAGTTATTTTTAAACCATCGTTATCATGATCGTCATCACCATCATCACAATATCTGTCATCATCATCATCTTCATCATCATCATCATCTTCACCACCACCACCACCATCATCATCATCTTCATCATCCTCATCATCATCATCTTTTTCATCATCATCATATTCATCATCATCCTCATCATCTTCGTAATCATCAACATCTTTGTCATGATCCCCATCATCAGCACCATCGCCCTAGACTTCCTCGCCAACATCATCATCATCGTCGTCATCACCATCTTCATCATGATAACTGTCATCAATGTCATCACCCTATTCCTCAGCAACATCATCATCTTCTTCTTCATGGTCATCATCACCATATTCATCACCACCACCATCATCATCACGACCACCATCATCATTATCGTCATCATTGTCGTCATCGTCGTCATCATCATCATCATCATCATCATCGTTATCACCATCTTTGTCATCATCATCATCACTTTCATAATCATCATCATCGTCGTCTTCATCATCATCCTCATAATTGATGATGATGATGATCGTAACTGATATCTACTCTATATATTTTGATTTAATATTGCGTTAGAATTAATGAATTTTATTAGTACGTATAAATTAACCGTTTCTTATTGTTATTTACATTTTCCTATATGTTGTCATATGCTATAACACTTTTTTTTACATATATCTTTTCAAGTTATGGGGAATTGAGAGTGATGTGGGGGGGGAGGGGCCATAAGAGCTTCCACCTTCATGTGGTTGGCCCTGTTCAGTATAGAATATTAAATTGTTCTCGAAACAAAGAGAATCTCAGTAAGGAAATGCATAGTTATCATGCATATAGTTTCCAGATCAAACATGACTCACACTAACAATTTGAGCATAAAAAACCATGCCTATGTTTTGTAAATATACTATGTTTTGTGTAAATCATAATGTATGTCTTGTTTTTAAAAATTATATATTAAACCATCTTGTATGTTTTGTTTTTTTAAATTAAATATTGAATAATAAATTAATAACAATGACGTTGTAGCAATGTTGGAATCTAGGAGGTATGTGAGAACATATTTTCGCATAATGTATGTAGTTGGCCTAATGTAATCAATAATGTATGGATGGATCTTGTTTTTGCACCAATTAATGTCATCAATAATGCATTATGCTTTGTACCACTAGAAAGTGCACAAAATCATACATGCATTTTTGTGAAGCAAAATTGAAAGTGTAAGTAAGAACTTATCACATTTATTAACTTTGAATTTCAAAAGAACACACTCACATTTAATAAAAATGATCCCACCATGTTTCATGTATTATGTGTCATATCTCATATTGTGAGCCTTCTTAAAACCTAGGTTTGGAGTAACCAAGACAGTGGTTTCAAATCCATAAACCATAGCAAATTCAACATCTTTTAGATTTGTCTGGGAAATTATGTTTAATTTCTCCATGGATAGGTGAAGATATGTATGATTCGTTGAATATCAAAACTATGTGATTATGTGTCCAAATTGTGAAATTGAAAATATTTTACATTTGTGACAACACAATATTGAAATTTGGAACCATGCATTGGGTTACAATATCAAATGTGATTACGTGTCTAAATCGTGCAATTGAAAATATTTTGCATTTATGACAACACTGTATCACCACTCCAATATATGTTGAAATTTTCCACTCCAATGTGCATTCCACAATCATGATTTTAGGCTATTCTATATCTAGAAAGCACCAACAAAATATTTAAGTCAACATTTTTTATTGTAAGGAAAACTTTGCCAAGAAACCCACAAAAATCTACAAGTCAACATGATGATGATGTGGATGAAGATGAAGATGATGATGAGGATGAAGATGACGATGATGATGAGGATGAGGATGAGGATGAGGATGAGGATGGTGTTGATGATGTTAATGATGATGATGATGATGATTATGATGATGATTATGATGATGATTATGATTATGACAATGATGATAATGAAGATGATGATGATGATGATGATGATGATGATGATGATGATGATGATGATGATGACGACGACAACGATGGTGATGAAGAGATTATGAGGATGAGGATGAAGAGGATGACGATTATGATGATGATGATGACAATGATGAGGATGACGATGATGATGACAGGGATGAAGAATCTGAATGACATTGTAGAAATGTTGGAATCTAGGAGGTATGTGAGAACATATTTTTGCATAATGTATTATGTTTACGACTATTTAGTTATGTTTAAAACATTTTTATCATCATCATCATATTCACCATCATCACAATCTCCATCATCATCATCATCATATTCACCATCACCACCACCATCATCATCATATTCATCATCCTCCTCATCATCATCATCATAATCATCATCAACATCCTCATCAACCACCATCATCACAACCACCACAATCACGGCCACCATCCTTCATCATCATGACCACCATCGTCGTCATCATCATAGTCATCATCATCATTGTCATCATCATCATATTCATTGTTATCATCAGTATAATCATCAACGTCATTATTAGCATCATCATCATCACCATCCTCATCATCCTCATCCTCATCATCATCCTCATCCTCATCATCATCATCATCATCATCATCATCATCATCATCATCATCATCTCCATCATCTTCATCATCATCATCATCATCATCATCATCGCCACCATCATCATCACCGTCATCATCATCATCATCACCATCATCCTCCTCATCATCATCAAAATATTCATCCTCATCTTCATCATAATCATCGTCATCCTCATCCTCATCATCACCATGGCTAGCATCATCATCATCACCATCATCATCATCATCATCATCATTGCCATTATCATCGTCATCATCATTGTGGAAACTGAAGTAATCGATATCCCTTATTTAAGGGTTGAGCAACTAAATGATGAGAAAGATGGGCTTATGGATCTTGATCACTTAAGTTTTCATTTAGAAACTCAGTTGATAGAAGAGTCAAAAGCTAAATATTGTCATTTGGATAAGGGAATCGCAATTCATGGTACTGAAATTTTGCATCATCCCTCTAAATGTTTGGAAATACATGATGTTGAATCAAATTTACAATCCCAAATACAGAGTTCCATTCAGATTTTGGAAGAAAATATCATCAGTATAGAGTCCCAACTCTCAAAAGTCAATGTACGAAGAGAATTTCTGGGCAGAGATGGCATAGGTCCATTGTATTGTGCCTTAAGTAGGAATAGTAAGCATCTTTGGCTAGTGGTTGAAGTTCTACAAGCACAAAATAAAGGGATGTCTCTAGAATAAAATGAGAATTTACAGGGATTTGGAGAAGTCCTTGTGAGAGAGAATGTATGAATGTGTCATTTAATTATGAGAACAAGCTATTTCCAAATACCTTTTGTAACTCTAATATTTCATCTGGGGAAGTGATGGAGTTAGTTGAGAACAATAGCAAGGAACCCCAACAAAATTCTGGAGGAGGAAATGTGGTTCCTTCTGAAGCATGAAGCATGAAGTTTCCCAAGAAGTATGGAGCATGATTTTACCTTATATTAGCTTCAAAATCAATTTTTGTCTTGTTTCTGACCTCAAAGCTCAGCTATGAGTTAGTTTGTTTAGTGAAACCAATAATAAGAGGCCTCATAGTCATGTATGGGCCAGTTATGGTAAGTATGAAGTATTGTTAGGGAATATTGAGTCAGGTTTGAGTTAATTCATGAGATTGTTGGGCATGAATATGGACAGGGACAACAGTTTTGGACAGAATTTAGGGACTATCCCACCCTCTCAACAATAGCAAACAATTATAAACCAACAACAAATCATTGTAATTTTCAACTTTGGGAAAATGAATCAACAGTAAGATAACTTTTGGGCACATTACAGAGGTAAGGAATCCTTACTTCACCTGAAGTCAGTAAAGAATCAACAATCTAGGCGTGCTTGCAGCAGTAAGTAGTGGTTAAGCCTCGATTGTTTGGAAACCTGAGCATTTTCAGATCTTGAATCAACAATAGATTGATATCAAAAGAAAATATAGGCATTAAAAAAACCTCATATCTCCACAAAATGTAGTTCTGGCTAGTTAAATAGTACATACAACAGTTAAAAGAAGAGTTTTGGGCACATTGCAGCCAAGTTATCGGCACATAGTAGACTGGCATGTTTCCATGAGTATTTCTTTACCTGTATTGCAGAAATATCCCTTTTTATTGTTAAAAGGCAACTTTCTTCATGAGATATGGCATATTGAGATTAAATCATCATTAGTATCTTTATTTATGCAGTAGGTTGGCACGTATCTTGCATTAATGCATGTGTGATGAATCTGGTGCATATGTGCAGATACCAAGTCTTTTGTCACAAAGTTGTTCCATGCACTTGAAGATAGCACAATTTTGGAATCTATAGATGACATAGAAGGTAGGAATATTGTAGATTCCACTACTACTATTGTTGTATATTCATTAGTTATTAGAGTATTTTTTAAATTAGTATTCAGTGATGATAGCATGTAAATGTTTAGATGTTGAATATGGACATGTTTCAAGACATAGGACAACAAGTTTTCTTTTCACATGGCACTCAGACTAAATCATCATTTGTAGTAGTCATATGAAAAATAGAAATAGTATTTTTAGGACTGTTTTAGAACCACCCTAACACTTGTACCACATTATAACCATATTAATCAATCCACAACTTGTATATAATCTTGCATAAAAAAAATTCTCTTGGTATGGGGTTTCTTTGTCATCTCTGATTTTCAAAGAACATACAAATATTAAAGAGGCATTGTATTCCAATAACATATATCTGTGTGATCATATAGTGAAAGGCTGGTATGAAAGAGAAAATGTTTATTCTTAGGTTGAGATTGTGAGTGCTTCCGTTGGTTTTCTATACAATTTTGAAGAGGTGTACATGATGTGGGTATTTGTGGTAAAGTTCCTAAATATCAATATTTTTAAGGTAGGGAGTATCATTCAACTTCTCAACCTGGACAAAGTCAATGATAGGAAATTGGATTTGCATAATTTTTACAATTGTACCTTTCGTGGTAATAATTATTGTGTTGTCTCAAAGTCATGCACTCGGGTTCTTTCTACCGGCTAGATACATGCTCATTCACAATGCATTAAAAATTTCTTCTATTTGAATAAACCCAAACCTACAACTTGCATTTGGAATGTGACTTACTATTTAGGAGATCCTATGATCTTTGCAAGGGAAAGTATATGATAATAATTCTTGTTCCAGCAATAATTATCTGTTCTCATCCTATTTTTCCCTAGTATTCATCTTCTTCATATTCATGAGACCATCATGGAATCCATTGTGACGAATAGAATCTACTACACATGACATGCATTCTTGAGTGTATTAAAATCCCAAAATTGGAAGCATCATAAAACATAAGAGAGTTTTAGTGTCTCTGTTTTCATTACATCTACCATGATATTGGCCTGATTCCAATCAAGGGAAGGATAACTAATGATTCCTTTCTTCCATTTATGAATTCCTGAAGGATGCCACAGTAATTTTGATCCATCCAAAGATTTAAATATTGATAGCTTATTGCTCCCAAAGAAAGAATCTCCATGATTTACGATCTATATCAAGAATAAACATATACTTAGCTATATTTAAATATAAATAAGAACTATTATTTAATCCAATGGGGCCATAGTTCATTGGTGATGACAACAACATGTCAGGCCACCAAACAAGGTCCAATTCCTACAGGGGCATGCATAAGCAATCACGACCAGGTAGTAATCTTGGATAAATTTGAGTCTTGACATAATAGTTACTCCATATCATGGTAGGAAGGTCAAAATTAAGCACTTATGCTCAGTTGTTCTCCCCTCGAGTGCCACTTGCAATGCCTAACGACTTGGGGACAATTGTAATGCTTCTCTTGAACTTTAAAGGAATCACTTTCAGAAGAAAAAATACCTTTAATAATAATAGTTTCTAAATGCGAACATACAAGTGTTCATCACTTATATCTCAATAACTAATTGAGACATTTTGTTAGAACCCTTGATATTATATGATTTTCTACATCAATATATTCAAACATACGAAGCATCTAGGGTAGAAAATATGCAACATGGAAATTTTCATCCTAAAATGTCTAATTATTTGGCTTCCAATGTGATTCTTCAGCTGATATTTAAGGATTTTTAAATGTTTCTTTTCCCCTTCAAGTCTTATTTAGAGGTGTAATCAAACTAGTATTAAAATTTTATGCCTTTGAATGTATTAAAAGGGAGTTGGAATTGCCTAACATACAAGGTATGATTTGAATCTTGGGCTATTTGGTGTTGTGATTTTCATTTATTTGATGATGAAATGATTATTTTCAAATGAATGTTATCTGAGGAAGAATACCTTTTGACTATAGCAGTTTCTTTCACATGAACGGTAGAAAATATCCTGCCATATGTCGTAGTTAGGAAAGAATCGCTTCAGAGTCTGAGTTCTCCAAGAACCATCTAGATTGCAAAACAAAATCACAAATGGTCTAGGAACAATTTGATGGAATGTTTTATGAATACCATACGTTTGTAAGATGAAGTTATGGTGTTATACTTACTATCATTTTGTACAAAATTTGGTGGTCTATGGCAAAGACCTTTTCCAAATTTTGATTAACTTTGCTCGGTCCTATGTTGTATCAAGGTATTTCTGCACCAAACATTAATTCACTATGGAAGTAGTGTTGCATTGTATGTTAGTTATTGGAAATCATGAACAATTATCTTACATGGCTTGTGAAATATCAGAGACATACACATAATATTTTTCAAGAAACTCCAATTGAAGAACTGAGAGTGCATTCACCCTAGTTACTAACTAGAACCCGTAATTTTAAGATTAATAAGTGTCAACAAAAATGTGGCAGAGAAACCATGGTCATGCCATATTTTTGAACAAATTCATGGGTTGGTATAACACCATTTTTTTAAAATTGACATCTCCATCGCTATAGCGATGAAAAGTCCTTTCACGTTCCAACAAACTTGCTACACTAGCGATGAAAATTTTCTTCGCTAGTGTGGCAAGTCCGTTGGAATGTCAAAGGCATTTCTGTCGCTATAGTGATGGCACCTTGTCACTATAGTGATGGAAAGTCCTTTGACGTTCTAACAGACTTGCTACACTAGCGACAGAAATTTACATCGCTAGTGTAGCAAATACATCATAACATTAAAGGCCTTTATATCACTCTACCAACGGAACCTCGTCACTACATAGACGAAGTATAGCTGGTATAAATTTATTTTAAACATGCAAATCTGTCGCTATAGCGACAACTAAGTGTTATTATAGTGATTATAGAAGTGTTTCTATAGTGACGGGGAAGTGTCGTTATAGCGACATAGTTTGATTTTTTAAACAAACAATGTTTCATTCCTTTTTTGTTGCTATAGTGACAAACTATGGAAAGTGTTGCTACAACGACGAAATTTTTGCCATGAAAAAAAGGGAGTATGTTTGTCTCTATAGAAACGCACAAATGTTGCAATAACAATGATTTTTTGTGGCAAAAATTTGCACATGTACTAGTGCCATTGTCATTGTCATCACCATTGTTATCATCATTTTGGTCATCATAGAGATTGACATTATCACCATATAAGTCATCATCATTGTCATTATATATGTAGTGCTCATAATTGTCATCATTATCATCTTGTAATCAAATCATCATCAATACCATCATCAATGCCATCATCATTGTCATCATGCATCATTAGCTTCATCCTCATGTTGTTAGGGTCACTCAAATGTTGTTATGGACAGTTGTATACCCTTAGGATCATTTAGGTTTTAATAGGGTCACTCAAATTCCATTAGGGTCATTTACTTCCCATTAGGATTAAACAAGATAAAATAGTGCTATATCACTTGCATCATTATTATTGGCATTAACATCGTTGTCATCGTCATCATCTTGGTCACCATCATAATCATCATACAAATAATCAATGCCTCATTTGCCATTTCCAAGATGCATCGTCGTCGTCATCATTAAACACATTCATCCACATAACACAGTAAATAACGTGGAAACCCATCTAGGAAAAACCACCAAGGTGCTCTTCATCTGGCATGAGAATGGTTTATAGCACCTTAAATTCTGCAATATGTAGACTGTTCTTAGATATGTCTATTTGACTCAATATTCTTGCTCTCATGCTCTCTGGGTTATTCTCTATCTACTCCTACTGATCCGTACAGATCTTGAATTGACTCTTCTATTATACTAGCGGTCTACGCACACAGCTGCAGGATCTGCGGCTCAACAGCCTTCTCCTTCTACTAGACTCTCCTCCAATTCTTATTCCTCTAGCTCTTTCTTTGAATCTCACTAAGAACTACATAAATCTTGAACAACAGATCTTGAATGAATGAACAACCTGAGCCAACCCTCATACAGGTCAGGTTCCTCCTATATATAATATTTACAAGACCACATAGGGTTGACTGAGTATAGCTCGGTTATTACAGACTCAAAAACCCAAAATATCTTCGGTTTCCATTAATTATGGCCCATACCTAGCCATAAAAATCCCTGCAAGACATTAACCACGGCCTTAACTAGTCACAGAAACGTATTTCAGCTCATCTATACTAGTCATAAATAGCCACAAAACTGTCCTTCCTCCTCCTGTTGGCTCTTCCTTCTGCAGTCTTCCTACACTTATGTCTTTTAGCCTTAAATTATCTACCTACCTCTTCCATCGACTTGGATATGTCTTCCTCATTGCGGCATCCTCGTCGCAGCTTTCCTTCCGCCTATTTCTCCGTCGCGCGCATGTTTTTATCTTATCTGTGTCAATTCCTTCTTAGCCTGCTTTTCTCCTTTCACGAGCGCACTTTTCATATTTTTTCTTGCCCATTCACCTCTTCCTTGTGTAATTTTTCTTGCCCAATAGGCCCCCAACACTCACATGTGGCTTGTCCCAAGACACTAATAAAAAAAGCACTCGTCCACAAAAATGGCCTGCCACAAAATTTTTACTTGCCTTGCAAAATCTATGCCTCTGGAGCAAGCCTAGGATGCCCAGTGGGACCAACCTTGTCCTGGAACTCCTTCACCATCTGTTGCACCTTAGCAACTTACCCTGTTACTTCCTTTACCTGTGCAGCCAACTTCTCTACACAGTCAAAAATGATATGTTCTGATGGTCCTTCCTCTGGCGACTGCGCAACTTGCTGAAGTTTCTACTGCATAAGATGAAGAAGGTCTGTGAGCCAAGGTACTTCTAATTGGTGTGTCTCAACCTCAACTTCCCTAGTCCACTCTTGATATCAAAGAGCCTGGACTTCCTGATGTAGTCGCTTGATCTCCACGCTCTTAGTAACCTTTTCCTGAAGTAGCGTTTTCTTAATTTCTTCCTTTGCAATGTTGATTTTCTCATCTTCCTATCACGCACTCTCCCTTATGTTTTTTTTAGTTTCATATTCTAGAAGCACTACCCATATTGTAGCAATGGCTTCAGCTACCTTTGCGCAGAGTATTTCTCCTTCTCTAAGGACCTCTGGAGGTGTGCTCTTCTTCTATCCTTGAGGACCTCTGGAGGTGTGCTCGGTACATGGGGACTTCACTTAGTGAACATCTCACATAGCACATGCGATCATGGGATATTAAATAATACCCTTAATTTCCATAGATATTGACCCAAACTCTTTTTTTTGAAACCCCCTCCCAATACTTAAAACCTCCTCCCCGCCCCTTTTTATACCTCAATCCTTATAAACCACCCTACCCACCACCACCTTAAACCCCTCATCCCCCCAATACCTGCAATATATTGATTCAATTTTTAATAATTTTAAAACCCACAATATGAACTAATGTGATAGGATATTGGTCAACAAGTGAAGCCCCCGTGGCTCGGTACCTTCCTATCCTGCAGTTCCTCAACCTACTTCTTTAGTTCCCTTACGATGCGCGACAGTTGGGCAACCTTAGCTTCTGAATATTCATCTTCCTGGCCCACTTTTGGTGGGAAATATGTAACTACGCTCTTAATGGTTTCAGTGAGTGAAACCCTGCTATGATCACACACAACAATTTCCTACTCCTTATCCCTAAGGAGGGCCTTGCACAGTTTTTCCTTTCTTTGTTGCTTAGCTGCCTAATAGGAAACAACGTTCTCCTTCAATCGTACTTCAGTCATTGCTACCTGCTGGATCTCATAGACTTCTCCCAAATTCAGCTTGGAGAATTTGATATGGATGGTCTCAATCCCTTGCATGGCTTCATCAAACTTGGGTGTTCCTGTCTCCATCACCTATGCTTGTATTTTTACCTTAATTATTGGCACCAGTTCTGGTGTGACTAGAGGGATGCTTGGATCCACGCCATATGTCTCACCCTCCACAGTGGCTTTGATGTCATTAATAGCATTGACCAGTTGATTGATGTGTTGTGACACCTGATCAGCCACGCTGGTCTGTTGTGTCCTTAAAGTGGCAAGGTTGTTCCTTGTGATGTCTGCTACAGCTTCTGCTATCACGCAAACATCCTCTTTTGTCAAGGAATACATGTTAGCCTCTTTGTCAGCTTTCCTCTTCTTGCACAGGTGATATGGTCTTTGTTGTTGTTCTTTCACTTGTGTTTGGATGTTTTCCTAAGGATGCATGCACTCGAAGTCAGGATGATCTGAGCCATTCCTACCAGCATCATCATCTATTTCTTCTTCTTCTTGCGATTGATTTCCTTGATCATCGCCTCCCTCATTTCCTTGGTCATTATCATGGCCATCGTCGTGGTCCACTGGTGGGTCTTCTTCATTCTGGTGCTCAGGAAGCGGCTCTTCCAGTGGACCATGCCATTCCTTGGGCCACTCCTTAACAAGTTCATCGATATTAGTGTCGATGATCATGAACCCTGCATTGTGTGCTTGCTTCACTAGGTCCTTCTTGGGCTCCAA
This sequence comes from Pseudotsuga menziesii, assembly GCA_001517045.1. Taxonomy (NCBI): domain Eukaryota; kingdom Viridiplantae; phylum Streptophyta; class Pinopsida; order Pinales; family Pinaceae; genus Pseudotsuga; species Pseudotsuga menziesii. The sequence continues at coordinate 543,671 of LPNX010378025.1, read as the reverse complement.
GATCATATTATGGGCACCGGCCTAAAAATTGATAAAGTTCATGTACCTGTGCACCATCGTGGTGTGGATTCGGTGAGAATGGTGGACAACATCATGCAGTGCCTTTGCATGCAAAAAGAACTCGATGTTGTTATTCTTCTACCGATCCTTATTATTCTTCTACTCCCACATGTTCTGGAACCTTGCACCATGGCATGACAATGGGACATCCATCTGTATATAGTCTGGTGGGTTGGTCCACAGGGTGAAGGAGATCAAGATGAGCAGCCAAGATTAATGAAATTTGTAGGTGGGCTCTTCCTAGGCCTATGTGGCATCATCTATCAGCTCATTCAACAAGAATCGCAACCAGTTGAAAATCTTGCCTAGTGCGCACAGCTCTATGAGGTCTATTGTTCCCGCAGTGCATTGGTTAGGACTCATATTATGTAGCATCTTACAAGAGAGGAGCCACACGGTGAACTTCATGTTATCATATTCAATGGGGCCAATTAGGAAACCCATGTCTACATTCCGAAGCTTATACTTATGCTTCATCTTGGTGGTGTTTTTCTGGGCCAAATACGGCGTGGGGTCGTCCCCTTCCTTAGGCAAACCCATTATCCCAGTAATAAGCTCGATGTCAACCGGGTATGGTCAATCAAGCCATAAACATCCTCAATGGAAATAGACCATAAGCTATTTCATGTATTTGTTGACCTATGGACTGTGGCATAAATGCGGCATAAATAGCAGGTTCATCAATCCTACGTGACCAACTCCTTCAACCCATTGCATTTGTCTGAGTACATGATCTCCAGTCGGGTCGGTCTGATCGATGATCATGCAGTTTGCTCTTTTCAACCCTTGCTACTGTCATGTTTCTAAGTCCTCGATGCTCAACTTGACGAGCTTCGGCATGATGCTCATGAGTAGGGGGACGTTCTTAGGGATCTGTGGCATGACCAAAGTTGTATTGGACTTCTTTGGCAGCACCACTTCGTTCACGTCAGCTCTTCTTGGTGGGACATCGTGGGGGGATTTTTTTTCATCCTCCTCAGCATCTAGACCTCTACATGGTGGGGAGTATTTTTCCATGGATTCTTCCTCCAGTGGGACTTCTTCCATGGGTGCTTTTCCAACAGTGTCCAGAACGACCATAGCCTTCCGCTTTCTGTAGGTTTGCAGTCCAGATGACCCTCATGCTTCTTTCTCACCAACCTATGTCGGCTCTCTAATTGAATGCAAAGCTGCAGTCGGTGGTCTATGAGATTGGTTCGACATAGGGCACAAACCAGGGGTTGGAATATTAACAAGGGTGATCGCAGGTCAAGGAGAAGGTGGAGGTCTAGGTGCAGTGCGGGGACAGATTACTTCCTAGTTCGTGCCATTGGGTCAGTTTCTGGTTGCTACTCTGGTTGTTGTACCTCTAGTGATTCTACTTCTTCTTTGACAATTGGGAAACCTAAGATAATGGTTGCATCTGATAGCTCATTGTTACTGGGGATCTCAGTGACCATGGGTGTTGGTTAACTGAGTGACAGACTTTTTCCTCTTTGATTTCTCGGCTCTGGTTCTCTCGGATCTCTCTCTCTGTGCATAAATTATTTATTGATGGCAAATCCTGATATTGATACATGCCTCTACGTCCTTCAGTTGTCATGCAATCAGTGGTTGATGTCTAATCGATCACATTGGATTCTTGGCTGACACATTCCTATATTAACTCTACTTATTCGAGTTTCAGACTATACATGTCAGCACAGTTATGGTAGTTATGCCGAGGATGGCTGACGGGGCCAAAAAACACGTCGTCATTCTCCTCACATCATGTCAAATTTATGGATCTTAGCTATCATAGTACCCTCAATCTTTTTTGGATATCCTCTCTTAAATACCTAATTACAGACATCCTATTATTGTCGCTTTTCCATACGCTTTCTTCCTTTCCTTGCGTTTTTGCATGCATATGTCATCGACGTGTAACATAACAACTTCCTTGATTCCTCCCTCTTTTTTTTTATTATATCCGCATAATGTGGACCTAGCCATGCATGTCACAACCATTGTAGTGCGGCTTCAAGCGACTTTCGTTCACCATTCCTGTGACGTATGTTCCATCGAGATTCTGTAACTTTATTGCTCCCGTATCAGCTATGTGTTCAATCACATATGGCCCAAGCCAATGTGTCTTTAGTTTGCCTAGGTGTTTGAAAAAATTGTTGTCATACAGCAGTACAAGTCCTTCGACTTTAAATGTATTAACTCGGATATGGTGATCATGCCATGCTTTCTGTCTTTGCTTCTCCACAGTTTGATGATATTCTATGATGAAGTATTCCTCTTCCATTTGAACAAGCGGCAATAGCCTTTGCTCGACGACATCTCTGTCAGTCATCTATGTTAGTGCAACAATTCGTAGGCTTGGAACAATGTACTCCATTGGTACAACAACTTCTTATCCATATACCAACCTGAATAGGGTGTGACCCATCAATCATTTGCAAGTTGTGCGATATTCCCATAGCACAGATGAAACTTTATAATCCCAATCATCTCAGTGCACGTTGCATACCCTGGTCAATGCATTCTCCAAAATCTTGTTGAAAGCTTCGATCGTTCCATTATCCTAAGGGTGATAGGGTGTTATCTTCTTATGATGGATATGGAATTCTGCAGTAATCTCAGCAATCACTTTGTTAATAAAATGCATACCTTGATCACTTAGTATAATCTTTGGACAGCCAAATCTAGTCACTACGTTTTCAAACAAAAACTTCATCGCATTCGTAGCGGTGCAATCTTTAACAGGTAAGGCTTTATCCAATTTGGTTAAATAGTTTGTCGCAATGATAATATAGCATGCACTAGTCCTCTTTCCTGGTGGGATGGTAGGTCCAATGAAATAAATGGCCCATTTATCAAATTCCTGGAGGGATATCTATGGCACCAATGGCATTTTGTCACGGAGTGAGGGTTTTCCTGTTCTTTGGAAGATATCGCAAGGCCGACATAAACTCTTAGTATCCATGTGTATGGTTGACCACCATAATCCTGCTTGTAGGATTTTTCACATAGCTTGTTTTCCCATGTAGTGTCCTCGTACGACACCAATATGTGCTTCGCTCATAACCCAAGATTGTTCATGTTCAAATACACAATGACGTAGTATTTCATCCACACCCAGCTTATAGAGGTGTCTAGAAATCAATGTGAAGTTAGCAGCTCTGACGACCAATTGTTTCTTTTGGTTAGTGGAGGATCCCTGAGGTGCATAGCCTGTACTCAAGAAGTGTATGATAGCATTCAACTCCGGATCCTAGTTATCCATCATGGTAACCAAAAAACGTTGCATGTCGAGAAAGTTATCTTCGAGGCTTGTTGCTTCTTCACCACTCTCTATCCTTGATAGGTGGTCTAGTCCAACATTCAGTCGACCAGGTTTAACAATGACCTCAAAATCAAACTCTTGAAACAGGAGAAGCCATCTACAGATCTCCCCCCCCCAACACTAGCTTGTTGACTAGGTATTTCAGCACTGAATGATCGGTGTACATTTGAAAATGTACACCCAACAAATAGTGTCGAAATTTTTGAAGTGCATAGACCATAGCAAGGCCTTCTCTTTCTGTCATTGTGTAGTTATTTTCTGATGTTGACAGTTTCCTGCTTGTGAAAGCAATAGTTTGGTCAAGTGCACCCTCTCCTGGTTGTTTCAGGACTATGCCAAGTGCGACAGATGATGCGTCAACATGCACATGGAACTCCTTTCTCCAATCCAAGAATACAAGTATTGGCACAGAGGCCATTGTAGTCTTCAGTTTATCCAAGATTTCCTAGCACTCTATTGTCCAATGAAACTTTGCATCTTTTGTCAACAGTTTCTCCATAGGTGCAGTGATCATTGTATATCCTCTGATGAACTTCTGGTAGTATCATGTATGTCCTAGCACTAATCTGAGTTGCGTGACTGATGTAGGGGGTGGCAAGTCAAGAATAATCACATTGTTTTCTCAGTCAACCAAAATCCCATCTCGACATACGACGTGACCCAATAGTATACCAAATGGTGCACAGAAAATACATTTCTTAGAATTAAGCGCAATCTAATACTAGTGGCAATGGCCCAGCATCATGCACATACTCTTAATATGGTCTCTTACTAGACCAAACACGGTCCAATCATCAAAGTAGGCTTCAAGAATTTTTATGTATAAAATATTTAAAAGCAGAAACTACTATTCTAGAAAAAATAGCAGGTGCATTCTTGAGTCCAAAGGGCATTATACTGATAGCATCCCCATTCTGTGGCGAAGGTCATTTTGTGGTGATCGTCCTGTGTGATTATGACTTGATGATAGCTAGAGAAGCCATCAATGAATGAATACATCTCTTGTCTACCTACATTTTCAAGTACTTCATCTATCAATGGTGTTGGGAATGGGTCATGCAAGCATGCATCATTAAACTTCCTCAAGTCGACACAGATCCTGACTTCACCTATTGTCTTCTTATCCTAGATCACTATAGGGCTGATCCATTCTGATTCCTCAACTTGTTCAATTATTCCTGCGTCGAGCATGCGATCCAATTATGTCTTTACCTTTTCATTATATCTGGGGTTCATTCTGTATGGTCACTGTCTACTCGGTTTAGCATCTGATCACAGGGGTATTTTCATCTCCCCTAAATATCCTACTATCCCCTTCATATCTAAAAAATTGGAAAGGAAAATATCTTGGTATTCATGCAATAAGTCTGTGATCTTTGCAACAGTCTCTTCATCCCAATAATATCCTATATTGGCGACCTTTGGGTTCTTTGGAGACCCAATGTTTACTTTCTTGATTTTCAGCGTTTTTAGGAACTGGTCATTGGAAATGTCACTTCTCTCCACTGCATGTGTACCCTTTGACTCCGATATGTTTATGTTATTCGGGTCATCATTTGAATCTCCAGTTAGGTTGTAACAGGCCATCCACTGCTGGATGGTCTCACTGCTCTAGTGGGAATTTGCCTCCTCGACAGAGACTTAACCAAATATTTGGGCTTTGATTATTTAAAGTGCAACATCAATAGTAGGTTGCTCATCAGCAAACTCAAATGTGTACACAAACTGTTTGGCTATCTCTTCCCAACCTTCAGTACCTTGTTGCAACACCATAGATGCATACCAGGTTCTAGGTGTCATTTCCAATGTGTGAATGAAATGATGGACCCATTCTTGTCGCGGGTATACTGCAAATACAGTGCGACACTGATTTATGTACTCTGTAGGGATTGACAACTATGTGTACCTATGAATTACAGTGCCAACTTCTTCACTGGACCCGACTTACATCAACCTTCTGCACTGCGGCCATTCTATTATGAAGTGCTTGTGCGTACCCCACCATCTGATAGGCGTAGCTTTGAGTACATGATCCAATGCAGACAAGCGTTGTGATTCTATGATGAGACCTTCAAACTAAGTGAGGAATGCTGCAAGGTTAGGTAATACCTCATAGGTGGGTAGCTCTTTGTCCTCGGTCTCCACCCATCGCACAGACCTGGTAATCCTCACGCATCTCCTCATAAAGACCTCATGTAACCAGTTTTTCCAGTTCTCTAAAGCTTCCCATGAGTCAGATGTGTAGGAACTAGCAATCTTCCAGTTCAAGTTCCCATCTACAGTTGGATTGATGTAATCTTCTTTCATGGAAGTGAAATTGTAGATCTGGTCGAGATAGTCACACTGTCCATCAATATAGACAGGATCAACATATATTTGTCCTTCCAATGGATCAATGGGTGACACTACCCTCATATCATTATCCTCGAATGAGAGTATCCTTTTCTTGAAGTTGATGATGGTCTAATTGTCTATGGACTAGTCTATGCCCAGCAGCGTGGGATATGGATTTGTGTTATTAATAATTTTAATGACTTCAAAGTCTGCAAATGTGCACAACCCTTCTATGTCGACAAGGGGTTGACTCAGTCTACTAATTGGGAGTACCTTCGCCTCATTGGAAATTCACAGCTGGACAGGAGGCTAATACAAGCGCGGCTTCCCCATACTTTCCCAATTTTTTCATGTCAATATATTGACATCAGATCCTAGGTCTAAAATGATATAGCCCATGTCATAATCTCCTATCTGCGTAGTCATTCTTAACTCGTGACCAGTTTTGAATTTCTTTCTGGTCTGGTTAACTCTCTTTTCAAGTTGTGGCTCTACTGGTGTCTCTTCTATTAGTTCTTGTAGTTCTTCAATAGCATATTTATCTTGAATTAGCACTAAGCAACTTGACAGAAAGGACTTGAGCTTACTAACCTTTTGTAGCACCTTCTTATGGAATATGTGCTAGAATCGTTCAGGAATCTCCCTAACTTCTTCTCAAGTCAATGGCTCTTCTGGATCTACAAACTCTAGTCACATGTCCATGAATACTTGCTTCTATTTTTGGATGTCAAATTATGCCTTCTTCTATGTCACAGGTCGTACCTGCGGATGAAGTTGTTCTTGCGGCGTTTCTAGATCAGCTCCGCTCATAGCACCTCCTCGTGTTACGAATACAACGCTCGGCTCTCTTGGTTCAACAACAATCATCTAGACATTTAAGTTAGAATTTGGATTTGGATTCTGCAAAAGAGTAGGACATGCAATGGTCCTAGCCTGCCACTTCGCAATCAACTGCAGACATTCCTCCACATTATGGCCCTGTCCCTTGCAATATGAGCACGTCTTTGCAAGCTCCAAGAAATCTATGTTGCAATGACCTAGATATCCACAGTTGTAGCATGTAACCTGACCTCTTCCTCTACAAAATCCTCCTCCAACTCCTCTTCCTCTGAAGTTCCCACCACCCCTTCCCTGAAGGTGTGGCTGTTGTGGGGGATTCTGATTATGTTGATATTGTGGATGATAATGATTCTGTTGCGTGTATGGCTATTGTGGCACATACTGAGGCCGATACTAGTTCTGATACTGATTAGGTGGGAACTACATAGGATGATATGATTCTTGCGTGGGGTCAGTCTGAGTCTGCCCATCATTCTTCATCAAGTATGTGTCCACCGTCTTTTCCTTCAAGAGCTGATATGCTCTGCAATATTTCTCTTCATGCCCTATTGACTTGCAATATTTACAAAACAGGTTTTCTGGTGTACTCATAGTCTTTTTTAGGTATAGGAAGTCCTCATCGTGATGTCCTCTAGACTGGCATATGCGACACCATGGTAGTCCATGGCCATTTAACGGGTTTGGCGCACCAGATGAGACATAATTCATGAAGGTCGGAGAGTTATCCTTACTGTGTCCATCTATTCTGCATTTTTTGCACCATAAGTCTTCATGGGATTCCTTACCTTTATTGATGTCCTAAAGCTGTATGGTTAGATCAGCCAACTATGACTGAATCTGTACCATTCCTGTGGCATCATCAGCGATTGGTGAGGTGTAATGTCCTCGGTTTTGACCCCGTTTGCATGATGTATATATTGTAATTAATCGTGGTGAGGAGCTCAAGGCAAAAGCCCCACCATCGATTTGGTTGTGTATGTTTCAGCAATGGGGGATAATTGCCAATGGTATGTCGTGCTATCCGGCACATTTTAATTCGGCATCATGTAAATCCGCACATCAATTAAAATAAACCACAACCAGCTACGGCAGTGCAACGTTAAATGAAAAGGGCAGGGTTCCAAAGGATAAGGGGTGGGGGATGTCAAACCTTGGTTATGGGGGAAAACCCCATGTTTTTTCACCTTGTTGATTTTCCATCTTCCCTTGTTAACCTCTTTAATGCTTCAGCTGGTGGTTGGGGGAGTTATTGCTGAAGTGGTGGTGGTTGTGGCAGGCTGTCAGCCTTACCCACTTGCTCACTCCACCCATGTCTGCCCATTCTTCTCCCTCACGCACTCTTCCCTAGTCAGTTCACTCTCACCACGATTTTGGGTCTGTTGGCTTCTCACGCACAGGCTTTGGGTGATTTTGGTCTCACGCAGGCATTTTCTTCCTCTTCACGAGTTGCTAAACGCTCAGGCACTTGCAATTCGCGTCCTCCCGACTGCTGTGCATTCTCACGCAGAGAATTTCCCTTCCGTTTCTCATTTTTGCGCACAGGAATTTCCTGGGTTTTACCCACGTCATTTTCCTCTGTGGATTGGTGAATGGAGTGGCTGAATCATTTCCCCATGGGTCGAATTGTGGGTTTTGCATTGATTATTACCCACGCCCAGGCTGGAAGTCTGTAAATTGTTTCCAGCATGGTCTGTGTGAGTCTTCCCGTGGCTCAATTGCCTTGGACGAACTGTTGATTTCACCCACGATTTGGGTCACTGTGGATTCCCAATCTGTCGGCTGAGTTTCCCTGTTTTGGACTGTGCATAGTTGCCATCGTTTTCATTGTGAAATTGGGTTGTTGTTGTTACCCTGGTTTGGGTGTTGTTGCTGAGTTTTTTTGGCCAAGATAGGGCCAAGAACAACTCCGTATTGCCCTGTTTAAGCTGTGACAGCTAAGTAATTGCCTGAGTGAAATGGTTAGTCTTCGGACTGTGCTGGCTTGGCTTGTCTGTTGAAAGCCTGTGAAACCCAGCTGCGTTGGTTTGTTGTTTATGTCCCCTTGGCTATGTATAAGCCTACAACTGACCCTTATTCCAGAGGAATCATGCCTAGCTCGGGGGTGGCAGCGTTGCTGAGAGACTGATGAGCACGCTGGCCTATGGTTGGGTGGAACGTTGCAGCGACGTAGGTTGTTGCGGGTGA
>LPNX010378025.1:495966-528788 GCA_001517045.1 Pseudotsuga menziesii | reverse complement strand
AGTTGTTGGAATTAGCTGGAAGTCTCCTTCAAGTGATTTCCAAGACCCAAGAGAATCTTGGGGAGATGCTCAAGAGACAGAAAAGGCAGAGTGAAATGAACTACGATATTTTGCAAGACTCTATTGATTTGCAAAGGGAGGTGAAGAGCCTTCTGAGAGCAATCGGCAAAGGAAAGGAAGGTGGATCAGCAATGGGACAATTGTCCAAGCAACCCGATAAGAAACGGTCCAGGCATGAAGGCTCAAAGGAAATTGAGCAGGTAAAGATGAAGCATCCAGTGAAATGCTGGAGATGCGGAGGACATCATTTACGTCGGACCTGTCCAATGAGGGAACATGATGAAGGCAATAGCCGCAAAGTTCCTAAACTTCGGGATCAGCAAGAAGCTGAGAACCAGCAGGAAAAGTCCATGGAAGCCGAGAGGCTTGGTCTTGAACGTTCCAAGTAAATGATTGAACGTGGGATAGATCTGCAATTTTGAATTTTGATGTGCAATTGTATATGTATTGTATATATGTAATGGAACACCGAGGACGGTGTTACTCCAAGGGGGAGGGGAATGTAATGTCCTCGGTTTTGACCCCGTTTGCATGATGTATATATTGTAATTAATCGTGGTGAGGAGCTCAAGGCAAAAGCCCCACCATCGATTTGGTTGTGTATGTTTCGGCAACGGGGGATAATTGTCGATGGTATGTCGTGCTATCCGGCACATTTTAATTTGGCATCATGTAAATCCGCACATCAATTAAAATAAACCACAACCAGCTACGGCAGTGCAACGTTGAATGAAAAGGGCAGGGTTCCAAAGGATAAGGGGTGGGGGATGTCAAAACTTGGTTATGGGGGAAAAATCCATGTTTTGTCACCTTGTTGATTTTCCATCTTCCCTTGTTAACCTCTTTAATGCTTCAGCTGGTGGTTGGGGGAGTTATTTCTGAAGTGGTGGTGGTTGTGGCAGGCTGTCAGCCTTACCCACTTGCTCACTCCACCCACGTCTGCCCATTCTTCTCCCTCACGCACTCTTCCCTGGTCAGTTCACTCTCACCACGATTTTGGGTCTGTTGGCTTCTCATGCACAGGCTTTGGGCGATTTTGGTCTCACGCATGCATTTTATTCCTCTTCACGAGTTGCTAAATGCTTAGGCACTTGCAATTCACGTCCTCCCGACTGCTATGCATTCTCACGCAGAGAATTTCCCTTCCGTTTCTCATTTTCGCGCACAGGAATTTCCTAGGTTTTACCCACGTCGTTTTCCTCTGTGGATTAGTGAATGGAGTGGCTGAATCATTTCCCTATGGGTCGAATTGTGGGTTCTGCATTGATTATTACCCACGCCCAGGCTGGAAGTCTGTAAATTGTTTCCAGCATGGTCTGTGTGAGTCTTCCCGTGGCTCAATTGGCTTGGACGAACTGTTGATTTCACCCATGATTTGGGTCACTGTGGATTCCCAATCTGTCGGCTGAGTTTCCCTGTTTTGGACTGTGCATAGTTGCCATCGTTTTCATTATGAAATTGGGTTGTTGTTGTTACCCTGGTTTGGGTGTTGTTGCTAAGTTGTTTTGGCCACGATAGGGCCAAGAACAACTCCGTATTGTCCTGTTTAAGCTGTGACAACTAAGTAATTGCCTGAGTGCAATGGTTAGTCTTCGGACTGTGCTGGCTTGGCTTGTCTATTGAAAGCCTGTGAAACCCAGCTGCGTTGGTTTGTTGTTTATGTCCCCTTGGCTATGTATAAGCCTGCAACTGACCCTTATTCCAGAGGAATCATGCCCAGCTCGGGGGTGGCAGCGTTGCTGAGAGACTGATGAGCACGTTGGCCTATGGTTGGGTGGAACGTTGCAGCGACGTAGCTGGTTGTGGGTGAATTCTTCATTGAAAGATAAGTACTGTTGTTTACTTCATCTCTGTAATTTATATTGATGTCAAATGCTGGAATGTATTTGTGTTGCTTCCGCTGTATGATTGAAGAGTTTTGCATCTGTGTATGCTTGTAAATTTTATGCCCAACATTGATTTCTTTGATTATGTTCATGGGGCCATTTGCCCAGTTGTGTTGATGTGTTCGTTGCGTCCTCTTCGCCGGTTGAGGGACGAGGACGTGACACGAGGCCTCCACCTTCATTTCAAATTCTAGTGCTTTTTTCTGTGACTCAATCTTTTGTTGCATCATTGTCCCTTGGATGTGTGGCAACAACACAACAATCAACCACTCCTTATGCTAAACATCTGACATCTGGACACTTACTTTGGCCATCAAATTTTTAAATCATTGGTCAAAGTCCCATACTATCTCTATTAGTGCCTGCTTTATCTCCTTGATCTTGGTGATGCACTACGACTCAGATTTAGGTTTTATGAACTTGGAGATCATTGCAGTGTGTATCTCTTCAAGGGTCTTCTGTGGTGCTCCTAACGGTACTATACAGTATGTCATAAACCAGTCCAACACACGACCCCTTAGAGTCATGATCATCTGTGCTTTCTTTAGGTCCACATTCTGAACTAAGCAAACCATCCAGACAGCTTCACATATGAACCAATGCTACTATGGATCCTTTGCTCCATTTCCATTGAATGTGGGTAACCGAATATCCACCCCATCCATTGAGTTGGTGTTGAGGTTATCCAATGAAGGATTTAATGAGGGTGTTTCCTCTTGCGTGATTGTCGCAGTACTAGCACTATCAGTATTAATAAATTGCTCAAGAAATGAGGCTCTAGACATTACCTCAGGTGATGCTCCTGGTGTGATGTAGTTATGTCTTGACCTTGGTGTCTTGTCAGACTCTTCAGATTCTTCTGCTCCTCCTGATATTGAGCTATAGTCCTCCTCTTCATCATAATATCCTTCCTATACTCGTGACTAAAGTTCGTGTTCACATTCCTCAAACAAATTAGGATTTCATTGACCTTCCTCTGTGTTTCTCCTCTTTCCAGATCTGAATCTCCTTCCACTCCATAGGAATCCAGTCTCTAGTTCAAGATATTTACTTCCTAGGAACATCTCAACTCACCATTTCCCATTTTCTTGACAGGTCATCTGCGACATAGCCTTCCTTCATAGTACGTGACTCAACTACTCAAATGGAGGATACCCTTCTCATAAACGAGCATCTTAATCCATGTACCGATAGATAACAAATATCTTCTTCGAGGTCCTTGGAAAAAATTTCTTTTAGCCTCACTATAAGAGGTTATAGCCTCTACTGCAAAATCAGTAATATATCCTTGTAAAATACTGTCAAGCCAAAAATCAACATCTCTAGAGATGGTGTTACTTACATTGGTTATCTCATGCACCAACTGATCATTCCACCCGACCGTTTCTCTTCTCTAGAAATTTGTATGCTTTCTTGCCAATCTTTTCAACCATTCATACAGCACAATAGGAAACTCTGCAAACAATATATCATGGATATCAGAATATATGTACCGGTCTACCCAGTTCTTTGGGCTCAACTAAGATCCTACGCTCTCTTCTTGTGCGAATGCCAACGTCTTGGACTCCAGCCAGTCCTTTATCTCATTCTTTGTCGGATTCCACAACATGTCCCTAGACTCAAATGGTTAACTATTCCTGGAAACAGAACCATTTTTTGGCCTCTTTTATCTTCTTTTCTAGACTCGCGATTCAACAACAACATAATACCAACAAGACACCAAAAGACATCGGCCCGAAAAAGCAAGCTCCGTCGGCAACGCCCGCGAAGCAGGTGCAGTCTCACCCGAGATATATTTATGGGTAACTTCCTGAACCATGTTTCCGTAGCTGACAAGGTATTCTAGTCCCTTAGCATGTGGCAAAAAAGACTGGATGGATTCTGCTATTGCACGACAACAACACAGTGGTAAGTCGCAACTGGCACGCAACACGACTTTACCATTATGAATCTACAACTGGAATAACAATGTAACGCATATGATTCATTGTAATCAACGTACATCATGAGACTCATGCTTTAAATTAACAACTGAATCATAAATCCATACACAATATTCCCATAGTGCTTTAATCCTTCATGCATCCACTGATTGTTCCTACTACGATATTCATTCAACAGTAATTGTAATAATGCATAGTAAGAAAACATTCACATCAAAATTCATCATTAAACACATTCATCCACATAACACAGTAAATAACGTGGAAACCCATCTGGGAAAAACCACCAAGGTGCTCTTCATTTGGCATGAGAATGGTTTATACTAACCTTGCAGCCTGCATTATGCAGACTATTCTTAGATATATCTATTTGACTCAATCTTCTTGCTCTCATGCTCTCTGGTTTATTCTCCATCTACTCCTACTAATCCGCACATAGCCTGGATCAACTCTTCTATTCTACTGGAGGTCCGCGCACACAGCTACATGATCCGCAACTCAACAACCTTCTCCTTCTACTAGAATATCCTTTAAGTCTTCTTCCTATAACTCTTTCTTTGAATCTCACTAATAACTGCATAACTCTTGAACAAAAAACCTCGAATGAATGAACGACCCGACCCAAGCCTTATACAAGTCGGGTTCCTCCTATATATAATGTTTACAAGACCATGTAGGGTCGATTGAGTACACTCAGTTATTACAAACTCAAAAACCCAAAATATCTCCAGTTTACATCAATGTCGGCCCATAACTAGCCGCAAAATTCCCTGCAATACATTATCCACGACCTTAACTAGCTGTAGAAACATATTTAAGCTCACCTGTACCAGTCATAAATAGCCGCAAAACTGTCCTTCCTCCTCCTGTTGGCTTGTCCTTCTTCAGTATTCCTTGGCTTCCGTATTCCATCATTAACTTCTCTATCTACCTCTTCCACCAACTCAGATTTGTCTTCCTCATTGCAGCACCCTCACCCCATCTTTCCTTCAGCCTCTTTCTCCGTCGTGCACATGTTTTTATCTTATCTGTGTCGATTCCTTCTTAGCCTGCTTTTCTCCTGTCGTGCACACACTTTTCATCCTTTTTCTTGCGCATTCGCTTCTTCCTTGTGTACTTTTTCTAGCCCAGCAATTGTCATCGACATCATCATCATCATTGACATATAATATTAGTATCAAAGCAATTTTCTTTGAGTATTTTGTGGGAAGTTGCAGGGTCAAGGAATTGACAAGAAGAAATATTGGAACCCAATGCATGGTGGATGAGTATGATAATAACATCCCATCGAATGATTTGGAGGAGATATTTTCAAAGATAGAATTGCATGTCATTGAAATCTCTTGCAACATGACCATTCTCATGTTGGAATTGAATAAGAATTTTGGATCATTTGAGGAATTTGTTATCTAACTCAAAATTAGGATCAGACATAAAATATGAAGATAATGAAGAACCAAAAAATGAGTCCAAAAATATATATATATAAAAGAGTAATCAAGTTTCAGTTCTGTAACTTTCATAATCTATATTCAAAATAGAAGAAAACATGGAAATAAATCCCTAACATGGTGATATTGATGTTATTAAATTGAATCCATGGTTGCAACAATTAGAAGTGTATTTTAGTTTCCATATCAATATAGGAGAATAGAAAATAATAAATAATTTGTCTAAATAAAGTTATAGGGACATTCCCTAACTTGGTGGAAAAATCACACATAGACTCTTAGGTTAGAGTGTGACTCCCCAATAACTAAATGGTAGGTATTAAAAACCATCACCAAGTCCCAATTCTACCTAATTTGGTATGAGGAGGGCCAGTGGATTCATTGTCATTACTTTTTGCAAAAAAACGTGTAGAGTGTGCAAGAGTACACCACGAAGTTCAATAAAATTATATTGTGTTTTGTTTATCTCCCAAGAATGTAGATGTACTCCTCTAGTATTTGGGTAGTATACAAATCCATTTACAAAGACAAGTGATTCTCTTCAAACCTAGGAAAATTTATGTTGCATTTATACAAGCACGCTATTTGGAGAATACTGGTAAGACTAAAGGAAAACCAAGATGCTTCCTATGAGGGAAAGGAATGGAAAGGAATGGATAAGAATACAACAACCATTGCACATCAATACAAGGATCCAACCAACCAATGACAAGAATTTTTAGTCTGAAATGAATATGCAAAATCTTTTGATGAGATTAAACAAAATATTAGTCCACCACTAGTTATTCCATTTCCTAATTTGTAGAATCCTTTTGAAGTGGAGGCAATTACAAGTGGGTTCGCTATGAGATTGGTCTTGATGCAGGGAGGTAAGCCAATATGATATCATTCTAAAATGTTTCAAGAAGTATTATTGAACTACTTTACATATGATAATGAACTTATTACTCTCATTCAAGTTGTTAAGAAGTAAAAGCATGATCTGTTGGGAAAGCAAACCATCATCCACACCACTCACCAATCATTGTAGTACTTGTAGGAATAGAGTAATCTTTATAAAACCACACACTACAAGTGAATGGGGATTTTACAATAACTCAGGGAAAAAATAATGATTAAGTAGACATGCTTCCAAGGACACCCCCATCCAATATCACAGCTTTGGGAGCTCTTATGCACATTGATTTTTTCACCCATCTAAATGAATATAGGGCCGAATTCTTGTAGAAAAAGGTGGGACAATAAGGTGGACTATATTTTCCAAGATGGGAGTCTCTACAAACTAGACAAGCTCTGTGTTCCTAAACTTGAAAATGACAACTTATTAGATAGGCTCATGCCTCTAAAGTTGTAGGGCATTTTGTGTTGGTAAGATAGTTTCCAACATACAGAGGTATATGTATTGGACCAAATTAAATAATATGTAGTTAGGTTTATTAGAGGGTGCATACATTTTTGTATTGACACTAGAAACCAAGCTTGTTATTAGTATCTCTTTTAGCTCCCTTTGATTATTTGAAGTGCAGCATCAACTGTAGGTTTCTCATCAGCAAACTCAAATGTGTGCACAAACTGTTTGGATATCTCTTCCCAGTCTTGAGTACCTTGTCACAACTCCATGGATGCATACCAGGTTCTAGGTGTCATTTCCAATGTGTGAATGAAATGATGGACCCATTCCTGTCGCGGGTATACTGCAAATTTAGTGCGACACTGATTTATGTGCTCTGTAGGGTTCGACAACCATGTGTACCTATGAATTACAGTGCCAACTTCTTCACCAGACTGGATATACATCAACCTTCTACACTACAACCATTCTATTATGAACTGCTTATGCGTACCCCACCATCTGACAGGCGTAGCTTTGAGTACATGATCCAATGCAGACAAGTGCTCTGATTCTATGACGAGACCTTCAAACTCAATGAGGAATGTTGCAAGGTTAGGTAATCCCTCATAGGTGGGTAGCTCTTTTTCCTCAATCCCAACCCGTCGCATAGACCTGGTAATCCTCACGCATCTCCTCATAGAGACCTCATGTAACCATTTTTTACAATTCTCTAAAGCTTCCCCTAAGTCAGATGTGCAGGAAATAGCACTCTTCCAACTCAAGTTCCCATCTGCAATTGGATTGATGTAATATTCTTGCATGGCAGTGACATTGTAGATCTAGTCGAGATAGTCACCTTGTCCATCAATATAGACAGGATCAACATATCTTTGTCCTTCCAATGGATCAATGGGTGACACTACCCTCATTTCATTATCCTCAAATGAGAGTACCTTTTCTTAAAGTTGTTGATGGTCTGATAGTCTATGGACCAATCTATTCCCAACGGTGTGGGAAATGGATTTGTGTTATTAATAATGTTAATGACTCCAAATTCTACAAATGTACGCAACCCTTCTATGTCGACAAGGAGTTGACTCAGTCTACCAATTCGGAGTACCTTTGCCTGATTGGAAATTCACAGCTGGACAGGAGGCCAATCTAAGCACAGCTTCCCCATACTTTCCCAATTTTTTCGTGTCAATATATTGACATCATATCCTAGTTCTAAAATGATATAGTCCATGTCATAATCTCCTATCTGTGCAGTCATTCTTAACTTGCGACCAGTTTTGAATTTCTTTCCGATCTGGTTAACTCTCTTTTCAGGTTGTGGCTCTACTGGTGTCTCTTCTATTAGTTCTTATAGTTCTTCAATAGCATATTTATCTTGAATTAGCGCTAAGAAACTTGACATAAAGGACTTGAGATGACTAACCTTTTGTGGGACCTTCTTATGGAATATGTGCTGGAATCGTTCAGGAATCTCCCTAACTTCTTCTCAAGTTGATGGCTCTTATGGATCTACAAACTCTGGTTGCACGTCCATGAATACTTGATTCTATTTTTGGAGGTCGAACAACGCCTTCTTCTACATCGCAGGTCATACGTGTGGATGAAGTTGTTCTTGCGGCGTTTCCATATCAACTCCACTCGCAACACCTCCTCGTGTTACGACTATAACGCTCAGCTCTCTTGGTTCAACAACAATCATCTGGACATTTAACTTAGCATTTTGATTTGGATTCTACATAGGAGTAGGAACTGTGATGGTCCTATCCTACCACTTCGCAATCAACTACGAACATTCCTCCACATTATGGCCATGTCCCTTGCAATATGAGCACATCTTCGCAGGCTCCAATAAATCTATGGTGTAATGACCTAGCTATCCATAGTTGTAGCATGTAACCTAACCTCTTCCTCTACCAAATCCTCCTCTACCTCCTCTTCCTCTGAAGTTCCCACCACCCCTTCCCTGAAGGTGTGGTTGTTGTGGGGGATTCTGATTCTGTTGATGTTGTGGGTGATAATGATTCTGTTGTGTGTATGGCTGCTGTGGCACATACTGAGGCTAATACTAGCTCTGATACTGATTAGGTTGGAACTACATAGGATGATATGATGCTTGCGTGGGGTCAACCTGAGTCTTCCCATCATTCTTCGTCAAGTATGTGTCCACTGTCTTTTCCTTAAAGAGCTAATATGATATGCAATCCTTCTCTTCATGCCCTATTGACTTGCAATATTTACAAAATAGGTTTGCTAGCGTACTCACAATATTTTTCAGGTATAGGAATTCCTCGTCGTGATGTGCTCTAGTGTGGCATATGCGACACTATGGTAATCCATGGCCATTTAACGGGTTTGGCGCATCGGATGAAACATAATTCATGAAGGTAGGAAAATTATCCTTAGTGTGTCCATCTATTCTGCATTTTTTGCACCATAAGTATTCATGGGATTCCTTACCCTTCTTGATGTCCTGAAGCTGTACGGTTAGATTTTCCAACTACGACTGAATCTGTACCATTCCTATGACACCATTAGCAATTGGCGAGGCCTCCAGCTTCATTTCCAATTCTAGCACTTTTTTCTGCGACTCAATCTTTTGTTGCATTAATGGCCCTCGGATGTGTGGAAACAACACAGCAATAGACCACTCCTTATGCTAAAAATCTGACATCTGGAAACTAAATTTTGCAATCAAAGTTTAAATCGTTGGTTAAAGTCCCATACTGTCTCTGTTAGTGCTTTATTTATCTCCTTCATCTCGATGACGCAATCCGACTTAGATTTAGGTTTTCCAGAACTTGAAGATCACTGCAGTGCGTATCTCCTCAAGGGTCTTCTATGGTGCTCCTAACGATACTATATAGTGCGTCATAAACCCCTCAACGCATGACCCATTAGAGTCATGATCATCTGTGATTTCTTTAGGTACGCATTCTAAACTAAGCAAAACATCCAGACAGCTTCACATATGAACCAATGCTACTCTGGATCCTCTGCTTCATTTCCTTTGAATGTGGGTAACCAAATATCCACCCCATCCATTGAGTTGGCATTGAGGTTATCCAATGAAGGATTTAAAGGGGGTGTTTCCTCTTGCGTGATAGTTGCAGTACTAGCACTATCAGTATTAATAAATCGCTCAAGAGATGAGGCTCTAGACCTTACCTCGGGTGATGCTCCTAGTGTGATTTAGTTATGTCCTAAACTTGGTGTCTCATCAGACTCTTTGGAGTCTTCTTCTCCTTCTGAGATTGAGCTATAGTCCCCCTCTTCATTGCAAGATCCTTCGTATACTCACAACTGAAGTTCATGTTCACTTTCCTTGAACAAATTAGGACTTCATCGACCTTCCTTTGTCTTTCTCCTCTTTCCAAGTCTGAATCTCCTTCCACTCCATAGGAATCTAATCTCTAGTTCAGGATATTTACTTCCTAGGAACATCTCAACTCACCATTTCCCATTTTCTGGACAGGTCATCTGCGACATAGCCTTCCTCCGTAGTATGCGACTCAACTACTGAACTGGAGGATACCCTTCTCATAAATGAGCATCTTGATCCATGTACCGATAGATAATAAATATCTTCTTCGAGGTCCTTGGAAATTTTTTTTTTTAGCCTCACTATATGAGGTTATAGCCTCTACTGCAAACTCAGTAATATATCCTTGTAAAATACTGTCAACCCAAAAATCAACATCTCTAGAGATGGTGTTACTTACACTGGCTATCTCACGCACCAACTGATCATTCCACTCGACTATTTTATCTTCTCTGGAAATTTGTATGCTTTCTTTCCAATCTTTCCAACCATTCATACAGCACAATAGGAAACTCTGCAAAGAATATCTCATGGATATCAGAATATATGTACCGATCTACATAGTTCTCTGGGCTCAACTGAGATCCTACGCTCTCTTCTTGTGTGAATTCCAGTGTCTTGGACTCCAGCCAGTCCTCTATCTCGTTCTTTGTTGGATTCCACAACATGTCCCTAGACTCAAATGGTTAACGGGTCCCAGCAATGGAACCATTTTTTGGCCTCTTTTATCTTCTTGTATAGACTTGCGGTTCAACAACAACATAATACCAACAAGACACCAAAAGACATTGGCCCGACAAATCAAGCTCTGTTGGAAACGCCCACGAAGCAGGCACAGTCTCACCCAAGATATATTTATGGGTAACTTCTAGAACCATGTTTCCACAGTTGGTGACGGATTCTATTCCCTTAGCACGCGCCCAAGGAGACTGGCTGGATTCTACTACTACGCAACAATAGCACAATGATAAGTCGCAACTGGTGCATGACACAACTTTACCATTATGACTCTACAACTGGAACAACAATGCGACACATATGATTCCTTGTACTCAAGAGACATCATGTGACTCATGCTTTAACTTAACAACTGAATCATAAATCCATACACAACATTCCCACAGTGCTTTAATCCTTCATGCATCCAGTGATTGTTCCTACTGCAATATTCATTCAACGGTAACTGTAATAATGCATGGTAATCAAACATTCACATCAACATTCATCATTAAACACATTCATCCACATAACACAGTAAATAACATGGAAACCCATCTGGGAAAAACCACCAAGGTGCTCTTCATTTGGCATGAGAATGGTTTATAGTACCTTGCATCCTGCAATATGCAGACTATTCTTAGATATATCTATTTGACTCAATCTTCTTTATCTCATGCTCTCTGTTTTATTCTCTATCTACTCCTACTGATATGTACACATCCTGGATCGACTCTTCTATTCTACTAGAGGTCCACACACATAGCTACATGATCCATAGCTCAACAGCCTTCTCCTTCTACTAGAATCTCCTCTAAGTCTTCTTCCTCTAACTCTTTCTTTGAATCTCACTAAGAACTACATAAATCTTGAACAAAAAACCTCGAATGAATGAACTACCTGAGCCAACCCTTATATAGGTCAGGTTCCTCCTATATATAATATTTACAAGACCACGCAGGGTTGACTGAGTACACTAAGTTATTACAGACTCAACAACCCAAAATATCTCCGGTTTACATCAATGGCGGCCCATACCTAGCAACAAAAATCCCTGCAATACATTAACCACGGCCTTAACTAGCCACAGAAACGTCTTTCAACTCACCTGTACCAGTCATAAATAGCCGCAAAACTGTCCTTCCTCCTCTTGGTGGATCGTCCTTCTTCAATCTTCCTTGACTTTTGTCTTCCATCGTTAACTTCTCTATCTACCTCTTCCATCGACTCAGATCTGTCTTCCTCATTACGTCACCCTCACCGTAGCTTTCCTTCCGCCTCTTTCTCCGTCATGCGCATGTTTTTATCTTATTTGCATCGATTCCTTCTTAGCCTGCTTTTCTCCTGTTGTGCACACACTTTTCATTCTTTTTCTTGCGCATTCGCTTCTTCCTTGTGTACTTTTTCTGGCCCAACAATTGTCATCGACATCATCATCATCATTGACATATAATATTAGTATCAAAGCAATTTTATTTGAGTATTTTGTGGAAAGTTGCAGGGTCAAGAAATTGACATGAGGAAATATTGGAACCCTTTGCATGGTCGATGAGTATGATAATAACATCCCATCGAATTATTTGGAGGAGATATTTTCTAAGATAGAATTGCCTGTCATTGAAATCTCTTGCAACGTGACCATTCTCATGTTGGAATTGAATAAGAATTTTGGATCATTTGAGGAATTTGTTATCTAACTCAAAATTAGGATGAGACATAAAATATGGAGATAATGAAGATCCAAAAAATGAGTCCAAATATATATATATATATATAAAAGAGAAATCAAGTTTCAGTTCTGTAACTTTCATAATCTATATTCAAAATAGAAGAAAACATGGAAATAAATCCCTAACATGGTGATATTGATGTTATTAAATTGAATCCATGGTTGCAACAATTATATGTGTATTTTAGTTTCCATATCATAGGAGAATAGAAAATAATAAATAATTTGTCTAAATAAAGTTATAGGGACATTCCCTAACTTGGTGGAAAAATCACACATATTCTCTTAG
This sequence comes from Pseudotsuga menziesii, assembly GCA_001517045.1. Taxonomy (NCBI): domain Eukaryota; kingdom Viridiplantae; phylum Streptophyta; class Pinopsida; order Pinales; family Pinaceae; genus Pseudotsuga; species Pseudotsuga menziesii. The sequence continues at coordinate 516,046 of LPNX010378025.1, read as the reverse complement.
GCTAGAGTGCGACCCCACAATAACTAAATGGTAGGTATTAAAAACCATCACCAAGTCCCAATTCTACCTAATTTGGTATGAGGAGGGCCAGTGGATTCATTGTCATTACTTTTTGCAAAAAAAAGTGTAGAGTGTGCAAGAGTACACCACGAAGTTCAATAAAATTATATCGTGTTTTGTTTATCTCCCAAGAATGTAGATGTACTCCTCTAGTATTTGGGTAGTCTACAAATCCATTTACAAAGACAAGTGATTCTCTTCAAACCTAGGAAAATTGATGTTGCATTTATACAAGCACGATATTTGGAGAATACTGGTAAGACTAAAGGAAAACCAAGATGATTCCTATGGGGGAAAGGAATGGAAAGGAATGGATAAGAATACAACAACCATTTCACATCAATACAAGGATCCAACCAACCATTGTAACCATTGTAATATAAATGGTCAGAGAAAATATAATTTTTGGAAGTTGCATCCTAAGTTAAAATAAAAGAACTGTAAGAATGATGAAAAGAAGAATAACATTCTATCCATGGATTCAAGAAACCAAGTACAAAGAAACTCATATGTATATGAAATAATGGTTTATAATATATTCTAGATGGAGGTGAAATTGAATATACTTCATCAAAAGGAAGAGACATATATGACTAAAATCTTCCATATTATTATCTAAGTAAAGAAAATAAATGTGGATTATTTATTTAATTTTGGTTCAAAATCCAATCCCATAGAAAATTATTTGGTTATAAAGCTTGGGTTGGAATTTCATTTCCATCCTCACCCATATCCATTTGGATGGGTAAACAAGGATGAATATATTAGGGTCACTTGGCGTAGTGCAAGATCAAATTTTCTATCAATGAAAATTATATTGATGAAGCAAAGGTGGATGTTGTACCCCTTGATGTGTGTGGTATAGTGTTTGGAATCCATGAAATGAACTTTAGGGATGTGATCCCTAGAAAGAGATATAACTAGTACCACTTGATAAAGGATGGGAAATCCTCAATCATTAATGCACACACAGATAAGTAGATGTCTTTAGTAAATGATAACCAATACAAGAAATTTATTAGTTCTAGTAGCAAGTTTGTATTTATTTTCTTAAGGGAGAAACAACTAGCAGATGAATTGGTAAAACTAAAAAAACCCTAGAGGGTTGTAATAAAGAGTAGAAACATCATATGATGTATTTTTTGCAGGAACAAAAATAAATTTTTCTCGTATCCTAAAATGTTACCACCTAAGAGGGAAGTGAAGCACAAGATATCGTTGTTTCTTGACTCCTTATTGCCAAATATTGGGTTGTATATATAGTCTATCTTGGAAGTAAATGAAGTGAAGGAACATTTGGAGAAATTGCTGGAATATGGACTAATTTAAATAAGAACCTCATCTTGTGGGCCACCTATAATCATAGTACCCAAGAAGGATGGGAATTAGAGTATGTGTATCAACTATAGAGAATTGAATAGCATCGCCCTCAAGAATCAATACCCTTTTCCCAATATCGATGGCTTTTTAAATCAATTGTATAATTCCAAGGACTTCACCAAGTTGTATCTCAAATTTGGATACTACCATGTACAAGTTAAATAATAAGACACTTGGAATAATTCCTTCAAGACAAGTCAAGGTATACATCAATGCATGGTAATTCCTTTTGGTTTATGTAATTTGTTGGCTAAATTTATGTGTTTAATGAATGATGTATTGTATTAATTTATATATTCATTTGTGATAGTATACTTATATGATATATTGGTTTATAGATATACCTAAGAAGATAATATCTCACATATGATGTAGGCATTACAGAACATGGAAAATTAGCAAACACTAGTAAACCTTAAGAACTATGAATTTAGCCAAACATTCATTGGAGTATCCAATGCATTGGATTCATTGAGAGGGACTAAAGAAATATCCCGTGAACATGGATGTCATAAGCAAGTGGAAACATCCTACTAATATCACTAAAATTAGTATATTTCTTGGGTATCATAGTACTTACAAAGGTTTACTGTACCCTTTTAAGCTATGGCCACACAAATCCTTTCCATTACAACCAATGACAAGAATTTTTAGTCTGAAATGAATATGCAAAATATTTTGATGAGATTAAACAAAATATTAGTCCACCACTAGTTATTCCATTTCCTAATTTGTAGAATCCTTTTGAAGTGGAAGCAATTACAAGTGGGTTCGCTATGAGATTGGTCTTGATGTAGGGAGGTAAGGCAATATGGTATAATTCTAAAATGTTTCAAGAAGTATTATTGAACTACTTTACATATGATAATGAACGTATTACTCTCATTCAAGTTGTTAAGAAGTAGAAGCATGATCTGTTGGGAAAGCAAACCATCATCCACACCAGTCACCAATCATTGTAGTACTTGTAGGAATAGAGTAAGCTTTATAAAACCACACACTACAAGTGAATGCGGATTTTACAATAACTTAGGGAAAAAATAATAATTAATTAGGCATGCTTCCAAGGACACCCCCATCCAATATCACAACTTTGGGAGCTCTTATGCACATTGATTTTTTCACCCATGATGCATACATATAATCATGTAGAGAATATGAAGACTTTAAAGAGTCATATAAATGAATATAGGGTCGAATTCTTGTAGAAAAAGGTGGTACAATAAGGTGGACTATATTTTCAAAGATGGGAGTCTCTACAAACTAGACAAGCTCTGTGTTCCTAAACTTGAAAATGACAGCTTATTAGATAGGCTCATGCCTCTAAAGTTGTATGGCATTTTGTGTTGGGAAGATAGTTTCCAACATACAGAGGTATATGTATTGGACCAAATTAAATAATATGTAGTTAGGTTTATTGGAGGGTGCATACATTTTTGTATTGACACTACAAACCAAGTTTGTTATTAGTATCTCTTTTAGCTCCCTTTTTAGCGCCTACTAACACTTTTAGTATAGTTTTCTTCATTTTCTAGGTAAATTCAGTTCTATTTCATGGGATGAATATTTTCCTGGCATTTTTTATATATATTCTTTTAATTAGATGCTAAAATAGATGCTAATTTCATTTGATTTAGCACTATGAATAGTACAAGGAATAGCGTCATCCTTAACACCTAGTTTTGTTTTTTGTATCACCATAATCAATGTCCACTTTCAAGTTTAGCTTCTTTTAGTATAGTAGGAATTGCACCAGTATTTATGCTGAGAATTGTGCCTATTTCATCCATAGGTTATGCCAATATTTAATACAATATTAACACCATGTTTAGCACCTAGTTTAGCTTCGTATTTGTTGGTAGATTTAGCTCCAAGTTTTTTGTCTACAATAATGTCTATTACAACATATAGTTTTTCTCCCAAAGTATCACCATGTTTTTTCTCCTAGTATTATTCCTTTTTTAGGTCTATATTTGCTCCCAAATAATGCCAATTTGCTCCTAGAATTGGGCTTAGTTCGGTGTATGAGTTACTTAATATATGGGATAAAGGCTATTGATTATAGGAGTTTAGGGTTAGATTTGGGAGGGTTAGGTTACTTTGATGTTGATGTCTATGATGATAATTATCATGATACAGATGATGATGATGATGATGATGTCGATGAAATTGATGATGGATGTTATTGCACTATTTGATCCTACGTGACCCTAATGGAATCTAAATGTCCCTTTTAGTAGATAAGAGACCATAATTAATCCTAAATGACCCTAATGGAATCTGGGTTTCACTAATGTAATCTAAGAGACCCTAATTAATACATTACATTAGGGTCACTTAGATTCCAATAGGGACACCTAGATGCCATTAGGGTCATTTAGGATTAATTAGGGTCTCTTATCTACTAAAAGGGACATTTAGGTTCCATTAGGGTCACTTAGGATCAAATAGTTCAATAACATCCATCATCATTGTCATCAACATCATCATAATCATCATCATCATCATCTGTATCATCATCATTATCATCATAGACATCAACATCAAAGTATAACATAAACCTCCCAAATTTCACCCTAAAATCCTATAATCAATAGTTTATCCCATATATTAAGTAACTCATATGCCGAACAAGGCCCAATTCTAGGAGAAAATCTTGGCACTATTTTGGGAGAAAATATGGACCTAAAACAAGGCACACTACTAGGATACAAAACATGGTGACACTTTGGGAGAAAAACTAGATATTGTACTAGACATTACTGTCGACACAAAACTTGGAACAAAAGATACCGACAAATAGGATAGGTGCTAAACATGGTATTAATCCTAGATTAAATCTTGGCATAACCTATCAATCCAATATGCACAATTCTCGTTTTAAATACTGGTGCAATTCCTACTATACAAAAAAGAACCTAAACTTGAAAGTGGACATTGATTATGGTGCTACAAAAAAAAACTAGGTGTTAAGGCTGGTACTATTCTTGGTGATAAATCAAATGAAATTAGAATCTATTTTAACATATAATTACAAAAATATATGCAAAAAATGCCAATAAAATATCCATCCCATGAAATAGCACTGACTTTTCCTAGAAAATGAAGAAATATACACTAAAAGTGTGTTAGTAGGCACCAAAAAGGGAGCTAAAAGAGATACTAATAACAATATTGGTTTGTAGTGTCAATACAAAAATGTATGCACCCTCCAATAAACCTAACTACATATAGCTCTGTATGTTGGAAACTATCTTCCCAACACAAAATGCCCTATAACTTTAGAGGCATGAGCCTATCTAATAAGCTGTCATTTTCAAGTTTAGGAACATAGAGCTTGTCCAGTTTATAGAGACTCCCATATTGGAAACTATATTCCACCTTATTTTCACACCTTCTTCTACGATAATTTGACCCTGTAGTCATTGGGATGACTCTTTAAAGTCTTCATATTCTCGGTATGCTTATTTATATGCATCATGGGTGAAAAAATCAATGTGCATAAGAGCTTCCAAAGCTATGATATTGGATGGGGATGGCGTTGGAAGCATTTCTACTCTTATTAGTTTTTCCCTAATTTATTGTAAAATCCCCATTCACTAGTAGTATGTGTTTTTCTAAAGCTTACTCTAGTCCTACAAGTACTACAATGATTGGCGGGTGGTGTGGATGATGGTTTTCTTTCCCAACAGATCATGCTTCTACTTCTTAACAACTTGAATGAGAGTAATAATTTCATTATCATATGTAAAGTATTTTAATAATCCTTCTTGAAACATTTTAAAATGATATCATATTGGCTTACCTCCTTACATCAAGACCAATCTCATAGCATACCCACTTGTAATTGTCTCCACTTCAAAAGGATTCTACAAATTAGGAAATGGAATAACTAGTGGTGGACTAATACTTTTTTTAATCTCATCAAAAGATTCTACAGATTCATTTCCCACTAAAAACTCTTGTCATTGGTTGTAATGGAAAGGATTTGTGTATCCATAGCTTAAAAGGGTACTGTAAAACTTTGCAGTTACTATGATACCTAAGAAATATACTAGTTTTAGTGATATTAATAGGATCTTTCCAATTGATAATGACATCCATGTTCACGGGATATTTATTTAGTCCCTCTCAACCAATCCAATGCATTGGATACACCAATGACTATTTGGCTAAATTCATATTTCTTAAGGTTTACTAGTATTTGATTATTTTCCACGTTCTGTAACGCCTACATCATATCTAAGATATTATCTTCCTAGGTAGATCTATAAACCAATATATCATCTAAGTATACTATCACAAATGAATATAGAAATGAACACAATACATCATTCATTAAACAAATCAATGTAGCCAACACATTACATAAACCAAAAGGAATTACCATCCATTATTGTAAACCTTGACTTGTCTTGAAGAAAGTATTCCAAGCGTCTTATTCTTTAACTCGTACATGGTGGTATCCAAATTTGAGATACAACTTGGTTAAGTCCTTGCCATTCTACAATTGATTTAACAAGCCATCGATATTGGGAAAAGAGTATGGATTCTTAAGGGTGATGCTTTTCAATTCTCTATAGTTGATACACATACTCTAATTCCCATCCTTCTTGGGTACTATGATTATAGGTTACCCACAAGATGATTTTCTTATTTGAATTAGTCCATATTCCAACAATTTCTCCAAATGTTCCTTCACTTCATTTACTTCCAAGATAGACTATATATACAACCCAATATTTGGCAATAGGGAGTCAAGAAACAATGATATATTGTGCTTTGCTTCCCTCTTAGGTGGTAACATTTTAGGATACTAGGAAAAATTATTTCTATTCCTTAAAAGATTACTCCATATATTGTTTCTACTCTTTATTACATCCCTCTAGGGATTGCTTTAATTTTACCAATTCATCTCCTAGTTGTTTTTCCCTTCAGAAAATAAATACAAACTTGCTACTATAGCTAATCAATTTCTTGTATTGGTTATCATTTACTAAAGATATCTTGTACTTATTTTTGTTTCCATAAATGATTGAGGATTTCCCATCCTTGATTAAGTGGTACTAGTTATCTCTGTTTCTATGGATCACATCCTTGAAGTGCATTTCAAGGATTCCAAACACTGTATCACACACATAAACGGGTACAACATCCACCTCCACTTCATCAATATAATTTTCATTGATAGAAAACTTGATCTTGCACTGCTTAGTGACCCTAATATCTTCATCCTTGTTTACCCATCCAAATGGATATGGGTGAGGATGGTAATGAAATTCCAACCCAAGCTTTATAACCAAATAACTTTCTATGGGATTGGATATTGAACCAAAATCGAATAAATAATCAACATTTATCTTCGTAACCTAGATCTTCATATGGAAGAGTTTGGTCATATCTGTCTCTTCCTTGTGATGAAGGCTATTCAATTTGACCTTCTTCTACACTATATTGTAAACAATTATTCCATATACATATGATTTTATCTCTACTTGGTTGCTTGAATCCATGGGTAGAATGTTATTCTTATTTGCATCCTTCTTACAATTCTTTTATTTTAACTTAGGATGCAACTTCCAAAAATTATATTTTCTCTGACCATTTATATTAAAATGGTTGTAATGGTTGTTTGGATCCCTGTATTGATGTGCAATGGTTGTTGAATTCTTATCCATTCCTTTCCATTCCTTTCCCTTCAAGGAAGCATCTTGGTTTTCCTTTAGTGTTATCAATATTCTCCAAATAGTGTGCTTGTATAAATGAAACACCAATTTTCCTAGGTTTGAAGAGAAACACTTGTCTTTGTAAATGGATTTGTAGACTACCCAAATACTAGAGGAGTACATCTACATTCTTGGGAGATAAACAAAACATAATATATATTTTTTAACTTCATGGTGTACTCTTGCACAATCTACACTTTTTTTTGCAAAAAGTAATGATAATGAATGCACTGGTCCTCCTCATACTAAATTAGGTAGAATTGGGACTTGGTGATGGTTTTTAATGCCTACCATTTAGTTATTGGGGGGTCGGAATCTAGCCTAAGAGTCTATGTGTTAATTTTTCACCAAGTTAGGGAATGTCCCTATAACTTTATTTAGACAAATTATTTATTATTTTCTATTCTCCTATGTTATGGAAACTAAAATACACTTCTAATTTTTGCAACCATGGATTCAATTTAATAACATCAATCTCACCATGTTAGGGCTTTATGTCCACTTTTGCTTCTATTTTGAATATAGATTATGAAAGTTATGGAACTGGAACTTGGTTTCTCTTTTTATATATATTTTTTGGACTCATTTTTTGGCTCTTCATTATCTCCATATTTCATGTCTGATCCTTATTTTTAGTTAGATAACAAATTCCTCAAATGATCCAAAATTCTTATTCAAATCCAACATGAGAATGGTCATGTTGAAAGATATTTCAATGACATGCAATTCTATAGTTGAAAATATCGCCTCCAACTCATTCGATGGAATGTTATTATCATACTCATCCACCATGGAAAGGGTTCCAATATTTCCTCCTTATGTCAATTCCTTGACCCTGCAACTTCCCACAAAATACTCGAAGAAAATTTCTTTGATACTAATGTTATATGTCAACTACTGTGGATATTTCATTGGAACAATTTTCCAAAATATATATTTTGATATTCTACAATCTTTTATTATAGAGTGTTTTACTTGAAATCGAATATTTAATATCACTTTATGATTGCTTAAATAAATTAAAATTGAAATGAAAGAATTAACAAAATAACAGATCATCCACACAATAAACACAATATATATCCTAGAAAATTTGAATATAAGGAAACATAGCTTGAAGGTGAGGCCTACGATCAACGTTTTCCTTCATAACTATACAATGTGAATACAAATAAAGGGGCACTCACTATTGAGTTTCCATGAGCATTTGTCTAGTATGGATAGTATAGGATATTCTACTTGTTTTGTTCTACCTCAATATCCCACTCTCACATTCCATGATGAACTATTGAACAAGATACAATACCATAAGAATGGAACCCCTTCTTTTCCCAGTGGCCCAATATTTAACATAGATTGACACCCATCTAGAGTTAGGTTTAGGGGTTTTCCGCGCCTCAAACCTCAGTTAATGTTAGGTTTTTGGACCCTCTTGGAAGTCGATAATTGAATAGATCCACATGTGTGGATAATGGGAATTGATGTGGTATATACTTAATGCCATGTTGGTCAATAGGATAGTTCAACTTGTAGGAGACAACTTCTACATATGAACTATATTTGAGGTGATATTTCCACCATTGGATAGACATAAACATGTAGAATATAATGAAGAGAATGTGCATTAATGATGTAGAGTTTTTACCCCAAAATGACTATTTAAGGACTCAAATAGATTCTAGAATGTTTTGGACTAGAAATCACCATAGCGGGACCTACCAATAAAATTGGTAAGATATGTCAATACCTTCAATTTTCCACCTAGAAGTTACCAGAACATATGAACAATAATATAATGATCCATTTCATACTAGGAAACATACAATAAGCACTTGTAGGTCAACATAAGTGATATGTTACACTATAAATTACACATGTCATGATCCAAGGTGATGTCACACACAATAATGGATCCATGGTTATGTATCTATGAAAGGAAAGTCCACATATATCCATCAAAATACTTTGTGGAATCCATTGATTATTTTAAAAAGCATACTCCATTAAGTAAAGTCCCCTTTCAACAATACTTTCAAAGCCCCAACCATCCCCAATCGAAATCCATTCCTCTGAACATGAATCCAACCTACTACATGCTAGATAAGGTCTGATTCCCTCCTCCAAGATACACAATTATCCTTATCACATGAAGGGAACTATCCAAGAAAGTGTTTCTTCCATGTCTCCATATTGAATGGCATCCACCAATCATTCAAGAGAACTATGGTGCCTATTAAGGGAAGAATACCAATCCAACAACTATCTAAGGTCAAGCATAAAATGAGAAATATATCTCAATTGTTAATATCCATTGGAGACCATATCTCATGCTAAAATATATTTAAACCCATCCAAGGGATGAAAATACATAATGTACCAAAAATCTCATGAAGAACACCAAAACATGGTGTAAACACTTTCAAAGTAACCCCAAAATTTAACAAACAATTGCACTATTTTTTTATCTTTCTTGATTAGAAACTAACATTTAAACATATAGTTTAACACTAATACATATTTATCATGTCGGTGCCTAGTAATGGATGCTTCCCAACAACACAATAAACATGGGTAACGCCATATAACTAGATATACCTCTGTTCTTTATAAAAATGCAATTCCTCATCTAGCAAAATAAATTATAATTATAGGTCCATAATTATATACATATAAAATAAATGCATATAGGAAAATATTCATAATATAGATAAATAATTAGGAGCATAATTAATATTAAAATGGGATGCATTAATCTAATAGGGGGATTAGTGCATGGATGGAAAATTTCATCCATGCAAACAAACCTTATATTTTAATAATAAGGAAATGTGATTTATAAGGGGGAAATGAGTAATACATGGGTTTTTTTCTCTTCCTTTGGTATGTAGGTTTTTGTTTTGGGTTAGTCATATTACTTCATGTCATCGCTATATTATTGAGTATGTTGTGAGGATTTTCTATATGTGATGAGGAGGTGTTGAGGGAAATGAGAGTTTTGATCCCGTGAAGTTGACTTAGAGGGAGGTAGGAGGATGGTATGACATCATTTTACTAATTTAAGGATATGGGGATATCAATATTTGATTGAGGTGTAGTTTGGGTGGATATTTGTCCCCCACACATTATTACTCATTAATGTTGATATTTCTAGAGTTGTTGGATGCGTTCCTGACTCAATGGAGTTAAGTATCATTTGAGTTTGGGTTCAATACAAGTATTCCTAATGCTAGTTATTTCCATTATTTAATTAATAGTTTCTAGATTCTTGTTAAATGTAAAGGAATATTAATATGGATTTTGTTTTTTCCATAAAATAAAATTATAGTAGATTAAATGGATTTAATAATGATATATTTGTATTTATTTGTTTTTCGATGTAGTTAGTAACATAGTTGACATGGGTAGGTGTCCCATATAGTATCTGAGTGAGGTTCGGTTATTTATGACCTACGAATAGGGTTTAAAAAAAAACAACAATGATCGCTATCAAAATTCTTTGACCATTTCTAATTTTCCAAGTTTGCAGTTGAATCCCATGTTGGAAAGTTCCCAAGAAATTCGGTTTCAAAGGTGTGTAAGTGAATGCCAATTTTTAAAATTTGTTGTATATGTATCCTATACTCTTTGGAATTTTCAAATTCGGGATTTTATCCCTCTCCCATGCACATATACATCTCTCCAATTCCAATTGGGTTGTCCCTTATTTCAGTTTTTAGGCTTACAAAATAAGTGGTTTCTAGTTTCTTAAATAAATCCATTATATGTTTTTTTTAAACAATTTGGGACATGTTGACTTCAATTAGATTCTCTTTGTTATCTTTTAAACCCTAGTAATTGGGATGCTTTGCATTGAAAAATTCATACTCTCATTGTGTATTCCTTTCCTATCTAGGTGATTGAATTTTGCATTGGATTTCCATAAAAAAATGGAATTTAATGAATAAAGTTTGGCATTGGGTTATCCTACAAAATCCACAACCCATTGATGTGGGTTTTACTCAATGTTTTTTTATCATAATTGCTCAAATTGATTTGATTTTAGAAACATTGAATAGGATGGCATGTGAGATTTGCAAATGAATATCTTGTTTCAAATCATTGAAAGACAATAAAATCCTAAATGGATAATACTCTATTCTTGAATTCAAAGGAAATTTTTATTCCCCTCCCCTGCAACCCCACATCTACATCAACCAAATCCCAAATTTTCCCTATGGCTATAGCCCTGATAGGAATCTTGGTAGGTTACTTCTTTCTAGTGAGTTACTACACCATAATAACCAATTATTGCATAATGTGAGATGTATTTAGGTAGATAGAATGAGAGGATCAATAATAATGACCCATTTCATCAACATGCTCCTCTAGGTGAATGGCATGTTATCACTTGTGTGCTTGAGGAATATTCCATAAATTCTCTCATGGATTTCAAATACATAATATGGGATTGCATGATAAACTATAATAAATGCATTGTTGGTCTAAGTGAATTTCAAGAAGATGAGACTGTCATGACTATTCCTAAATGTACCCCTGTTTTCCATCTTATTTGCATTGATTTTTGTCTCAATACATTAAAAAATCACTATATGTTGTGGAAATATTGTAGTATCCTTGGTTTCTTCCCCTCTGGAAGTAGTATATTTTTTCTTGAAGAGGTTATTGAATCCACGGTTGATTCTCCATTGCAAAACCTAATTGAAATTTGTTAGAAAAATATATAATAATAAAAAAAGAAAATAACAATAACAATAGAACATAATATTTATGTATAAACCCTACTATATGTAGGTAAAAACACGAGGAAATGGAAACATGGATATTTTATTATTACTCGACAAAAAACTTTCAAAATTTTCTTCTATCTCTCTTGTGCTACAGCACCAAGGGTTTATATTATACATATGAGGGTTCCAGAAGGAACATACATACACTATAAGGGTCTATAAATTTCCAAATCAGGGGATCTACCCCCAATCCTTATAGAGTAGAAACCCACCCCCACACCCTCAAAGGCCCCCCTCTACCCCCATTGTTACACCAAAATCTTGTCATATTGAGCCATGTTTCAACCTTATGCCTAATCCCTAAAGTTTCCCTGGCTAAAGTGTGTTGAGTTTGAAGTTTCCCCTAGCTCTTTTTCCTCCTCTAGAAGGGTTGGCGCTCTTACTCCTATTGAAAGGTGCGTCGGAACTCTTTCCCTTCATACAAAGGGTGCCACTAGCACTCTTTCTCCTCATGCAAGGTGTGTCGAGGCTCTGTCTCCTAATGCTAAGTGCGCCAAGGGTGTTTTGAGGGAAAACAATGAAGCTTTGAGGCCCTTCTCGAAGGTGGATGAGGTGGAGGATCATACCTATATTCTAGGTAAAGGTGGCATTCAACCTCCTCACCCATAGGAATCGTCCCCTATCCCTTTCCTAAATAATCTCATCTCATATGAGCCTCCATTGGCCTATAAAATAAGCCTTCATGGACTATGTGAGGGGAGACCAAGAAGAGCATCCTTATGTTGTTGGGTGAAGTCTAGCATTGAGGAAACATTGAGTGAGTTTGTGTGTAAATATATTTATGTGAGCATAGTTCCCATTCTGTGTCAAGCTCATTAAAAAATGAAACATATGTCTATGAGCATAGTTCCCAAACTATGTCAAGCTCATTAAAAAATGAAACAGGTGCATGTGAGCATATTTCCCATTATGTGTCAAGCTCATTAAAAAATGAAACAGATGTTTGTGAGCATAGTTCCCATTCTGTGTCAAGCTCGTTAAAAAATGAAACAAATGTTTGTGACAATAGTTCTCATTCTTTGTCAAGATCATTAAAAAAGGAAACAAATAACCTTGAGCATAGTTTACTTCTGGTTTCAAGCTCGTTTAAAAAATATAACCAACCTTGAGCATAGTTTGATTCCCTTTCTAGCTCGTTAAAAAATGAAATGGACCATAGCAAGCATAGTTATTTTCTGTTGCAAGCTTGTGTAAAAATGAAACAGTTCTTTTTTAGCAGAGTTCCTTTTTCATGTCAAGCTCATTAAAAATGAAAAATATTCTTCCATTGTGTCAAGACTCATTTTTTGAACCTTCATTTCATATGCTTGTAAAGAAGATGAAACTAAGCTTAGGGGGTATGTACCCTACCTCTTTATATTGGAATTAAGTTACTTGACAGTCATATTGGGGGAAAGTACCAACCACTGGACATCATGTTGGGAAATCACTCGTCAATGGGAGCCATTTTGAGCATACTTTCTCTTAGTTTTGAGCTCGCTAAACCATGAAACGATATTTTGAGCATAGTTCCTATTCTAAGTCAAGCTCGTTGAAAAATGAAGCAATGGCCCTGATCATTCTTTCAACTAATCTTCATGCTCGTTAAAAACAGTAAGATGGTGTCGAGCTTACTTTTCATTTTTCGTGCTCTGTTTAAAACATGAAAAGTGGTTTGAGCTTACTTTATCTCTTTTTCATGCTCTGGATTCAAACACGAAAAAGGTTCCGAGTGCCTTTTATACCTTCGGTGTGCTCATTAAAAACTCAGTGAAGAGGTATCGAGTATACTTTTAATGTTTTTCGGACTCATTAAAATTGTATTATGAAAAAAGAACCCTATTAGAGTCCTATTTAAGCTCTTTTCGGACTCTTAAAATGTGAAAAGGTCGTCGAGTGAACTTGTCTTCTTCACGCTCATAAAAGAACTTGAAGAGTCATCTTCTTGGTTATAGTTTACCCATTTTTTCGGACCAGGGGGGACTACTTATGAAAAAGGCATACTCCAACCCATCATGACTGGAAGAGTTCTCATGTGCATTATTTTATACTTTTTCGGATCTTGGGGACTAAATTTATGAAAAAGTCCATTCTACTCATACTCTTGATCGTTCAATCAGTACATCATCATCATCATACTCTTGATCGTTTGATCAGTACATCATCATCATACTCTGATATTTTGATCAGTACATCATCATCATCATAAAAACATCATCATCATCAAAACATCAACATCATCAAAACATCATTATGATCAAAACATTCAACATCATCAAAACATCAAAATATCATCATCATCACACTCTGATCTTTCAATTAGTACATCATCATAATCATAAAATAATTATCATCAAAACATCAACATCATCATCATCAAAACATCAACATGATCCTTCCTTTCGGAATTACAAGATCAACATGTCTGTGGTACTCAGACGATCCTTCCTGTTGGAATTACGGGATTTAGGTCTTTACGGAGTTACTAATGATCCTTCCTTTCGGAATTACGGGATCAACACATTTGTGGAGCTCAGATGATCCTTCCTTTAGGAATTATGGGATCAAGTCTTTATGGAGCTACTAACGATCCTTCCTTTCAGAATTACGGTATTTAGGTCTTTACGGAGTTGCTAATGATCCTTCCTTTTGGAATTACGAGATCAACACATTTGTGGAACTCAAACAATCCTTCCTATTGGAATTACAGGATCAACACATCTGTGGAACTGAGGCAATCCTTCCTGTTGGAATTAAAGGATCAATTCTTTACGGAGCTACCAACGATCCTTCCTTTCGTAATTACAGGATTTAGGTCTTTACGGAGTTACTAATGATCCTTCCTTTCGGAATTATGGGATCAACACATCTGTGGAACTCAGACAATCCTTCCTATTGGAATTACGGGATCAATTCAATGATCCTTCCTTTCATAATTACGGGATTTAAATCTTTACGGAGTTACTGAAGATCCTTCCTTTCGGAATTACGGGATCAACACAGTTGTGGAACTCAGACAATCCTTCCTATTGGAATTACGGGATCAACACACGTTCTTGAGTACCGAAGTCACCAGATCTATTATGAACCGAGGTTCAAGGATGATACAATCCTACTACCTTCTCGATGACTGAAGTTCACCGAATCCGTTTTGAACCAAAGTTCAAGGATGATACAATCCTGCAACCTTCTCGATGACCGAAGTTCACTGGATCCATTCTGAACTGAAGTCCAAGGATGATACAATCTTGCCACCTTCTCGATGACCGAAGCTCACCGGATCCGTTATGAACCGAAGTCCAAGGATGATACAATCCTGCCACCTTCTCAATGATCGAAGTTCAACGGATCCATTCTGAACCGAAGTTCAAGGATGATACAATCCTGCTACATTCTCGATGACCGAAGTTCACCAGATCCGTTTTGAACCAAATTTCAAGGATGATATAATCCTACCACCTTCTCGATGACCAAAGTTCACCGGATCCATTCTGAACCGAAGTCCAAGGATGATACAATCCTGCCACCTTCTCGATGACCGAATTTCACTAGATCCGTTCTGAACCGAAGTCCAAGGATGATACAATCCTGCCACCTTCTCGATGATCGAAGTTCACCGAATCCGTTCTGAACCGAAGTTCAAGGATGATACAATCCTGCTACATTCTCGATGACCGAGGTCACTGGATCACTTCTGGACATATGTCCCAGGATGATACAATCCTGCTACATTCTCGATGACCGAGGTCACTGGATCACTTCTGGACATATGTCCCAGGATGATACAATCCCTCTTCATTCTTGAAGACCGAGGTCTTCGGATCACTTCTGGACATATGTCCCAGGATTATACAATCCCATTGCAACATCACTACTCCCCCTTTCAAGGAAGGTCTTTCCAAACCACACCAAGCTTGTCTCGAAAGTGTTCGAACTTTACTCGGGACAAAGGATTTTTCAGCACATCACCATCTAAACCATCATCATCTACATCTTCAGTATGTGAATACTGAACTATCACCATCTGTATCTCCAATATGTGAATACTGAACTATCACCATCTGTATCTCCAATATGTGAATACTGAAAGCATCATCTATATCTTCAGTATGGGAATACTGAAACATCATTATCTGCATCTTTATCTTTTATGTACAAATATTGGATTTCTATGTGTTACGACGAAACACAGGGTTCTCTATTATCACAACTCTAGTTATCACATAGAATCAATGTAGTATCCATCTTCAGGTCAAGGAGACCTGATATCAGCTTCTGAATCCATATGGATTCACAAATTAGCAAAGCAATCTGCTATGTATTCTAATTTTGTTGTTCTAAGAGAAACACTGGATTGTTTCGTGCTAAACCATGAACTCATAGCAGACCCCAAACAAAAGCATCTACCTGATGTGCTTTTCCTGTCTGAGATACTTCCAACCCAATCTGCATCTGTATAGTCATACAATCTGTAGTCATGGCTACCATCATAGTATAGACCAAGGTCTATAGTCCCTTTCAGATATCTCATCACATGTTTTGTAGATACTAGGTGAACCCATCTTGACTGAAGGTGTTCACAGCAAAACAAATGTATGGTCTGGTATTTGTTAAGTACATCAATGACCTAATGATCTATTTGTAATGAGTCGCATCTACTAACTCTGATGAGTCATCATCTAACAGCTTCAGGTTGGAGTCCATGGGTGTGGCCATGGCTTTGCATTCCAACATATTTAATCTCTTCAATATCTCTACCGCATACTTTCCCTGGCTGAGAAATATTTGTTATGAATTTTGTCATATTTCCAGACCTAGGAAATAGTGCATTAACCCAAGGTCTTTCAACTCAAATTCTTCTGCTAGTTTCTTATTGCTTTCCATGATCTGTTTCTCCTTCCCTGTCAAGAATAAGTCATCCACATATAATAATAGGATGACAGGTTCATCTTCTACAACCTTGAGATAAAGGTTAGGATCAACTTTACTCTTGGTAAAACCCATAATTGACAGGAAACTTCCATACCAAGCTCTAGGAGCTTGCTTCATGCCGTAGAGGCCCTTCTTCAACTTAGATATATGAGTCCATCTGTCTTCAACTTCAAATCCTTTCGATGTAAAAATCTTCCCCAATCATACCATTAAGGAAGGATTGTATTTACTTCATCATGGAAGCAACTACCATCATAGTTATGAAGTAAGTGTACCTTGCTTCCTGGAGTAAGTGTCTCTTCAAAATTAATTCCCTCTTTCTTATAGAAACCTCTAGCCACAAGTCTTTCCTTACTTCTATCAACGACATATTTTATCTTGCAAATCCATTTGTAAGATACCACATGCTTGCTTTCTGGTTTGAGTACTATATCCCAAACATCATCAGAACATCTTCCATGAGTTCATCTTGTCAGATCATCAACATATCCTAGTCTTCTTCATTCAACTTTGAAGGTTGGAACCCACTTTACTCTTGTTAAGGTCTCGATCCATCAGGAAGTTGTCCATCATGTCGTACCGTGTCGAACTCAGATATCTTCTGTAGTCACTCCCCCTGAAGTGGAGTATTATCTTCATTCTTCATTATGTATAGGTGATTCTATGCTTGATATATACTGGTCAATAGAGTATGTCATGTCATAGTCTATTATTTCTGAGGAAAATCACGATTCTTGCTTTGTACACTTGTTCTTGCAGATCCATATGGAAGATACTACATACTTCCCTTTATGTCTCAAAATCATATCATATACATCATTCCCCATAATCAGATGTTATTCTTTGATCATAGCTTCTTTCACAGCATTTTTTTCTTCATCTTGAGTTATCTCTCATACCCATGGTGGTCTTCATCCTTCGAGGTGGATCTACCGCACTTTGAAGCTCTTTCTTTCGTCATGGTGTCTCTGACCCTGGGAGCTTCAGATTCATGTTTATTGAATTGTCATCACTTGTTCTTTGGAACAAGTCTCATCCTTCTTTTCTTTTAGGAGGTTGTACAGGACCTTTCCTACAATTCAAATGCACCAGTTGCATGGTTAGAACTACATATGCACAACGACAAATTCTTATGCATCATGCAACTATTTAGCCAATACAACATTCATCCATATCTCACTGAAACTTTCTATATGCCTTCCATCTCTACCATGACATCATTGAGATTGTGCACTAATCCAATATGTCAGCAAATAGGTTTCATTCTAGATAAGTAACAATGGCGATTTGTATAGAACCATGAGCTACTTACCCATCACATGCATGCAAACAACACATCAACTGAATATAATCAAATGCATAACAAAACAATATCATTAAATGACAATTGAATACTTATCTTTTGTTTGTTTCGTGGGTATACTCCTTCTTGATCATTCTGCTTGATCATCTTCTTCATCCACGAAATCATCATTTCTTATCCAAATGATAATATGGATAATAGGTTTGTCAAGAATTGAGTTCTTCATATTCCTCTTTGCTTGAGGGGTCTTCTTTGAATGGTGAGAGCTTGATCTTCAATTTGCTCCCATCTTTCTTCTTCTCTTCTTATGAGATGAGCTTCTTCTTCTTCCCAGAGTCAACTGAAAGTAATCAATTCCTTTTGGCACACATTCCTCACATGAATGAATCCCATGATCATGGGAGGCCATTCTCTGCTTCTTCTTCTACCGCTTCAAGATGTTATGCATTCTAGATCTTCACATTCTTCAACTGTTTTCTCAAATCCATCTTCTGAATTATGTTCTTATATTCAAATATCTTGATCAAGGAATCAAACATCTTCAGTGTCCTTAGGGAAGAAACTTGTGGTACAAGTTGATCCATTATTGAATCAACAATGATCTCATTGGCCTTCATCAAGTTCTTCTTGTGTAAGGCTTTGAGGCTCATCTCCCTCTAGAACTAGAACCTCTCTACTCATGTAGGTGTCCAATTCATTTTCTTCAGAGAGATCAAATAATTCACCAAGCTTATCATCAATATGATGTGATAGATCACTTTGAAATGAGAACCTCAAATGCAAATAGCAAAAGATTAGATCTTACCGATTTGAGGTGTCCGTCCTACTTCCGAAGCTGGCTGATCTAGGGTTTGTCAGAGAAACCCTAATTTTCAAAACTTTGAATCTTTCATATTTTATTGGATAGAAAGATAGATCTCTTAAAATGGAGCTTTCCAATGTACTCCTTTTTCTGAAAACAGTGGAGGGAAGCTCTCGGAACAGGAAGCCCTAGTTTTCCAATTTCTTTTGCAGAAATGCCTATTACTGTTTCTATGATATATCCGAAATTAATGCTCCTCTGTGTCTGAAATTTCTCACTGAGGTAACCTAGCATTTCCCTGATCCAATGCCATAGGTTTCATCAGAATTGGTTTCACCATTTGGTATTTATGATCATTTTCCCAAGGTGACCTGTTACAGGACTATTCAAAATAGTGAAGTTGTACGGCATGCCACATGTCACTGGTTCATCTTCAAGTTCAGAAATTCGGACAAAAAAAGGTAAAGTACATGATATTTCTATACCATCTTCAGGAATTCCATTTCTACCTCTGTAGCCCATGCTACATCAATTCTCCCCAGGTGTTCTGTTTAGGGATGAATTCTAGAAGAGGCTGGAACCCTAACTTGGAGGGATCATATCTCCCATAATATAGCGAATCTAAGGCTGAATTTTGGACAAAGAGTAAATACGGATCTTATCGTCCGCCTCTACAATTTTCAACTCCTGATCCTTCGCCAATCTCAGGATATAGTGAATGTACCAAAACTTAGTAGTTTTAGTATTTAGGGTTTTTTTTTTCAGATTGGGGTCAAACTAGGGTTTGACTTTCCTGGAGTTTCACCCAACCAAATTTCTTGATCCAGGTCTCTAAAATTCGATTTTGATGAGGAGAAAAATCCTATGCTGGGCTCACTCAAAAATTCTTCTTCTGTAGAAAGCCCTAATTTTCCACACCAAAACTGAAAATGCTCGGAATCAAATTCCGCTTCGACAGAAAGATGCGCCCTTCAATGGAGAGTCGGTCTAGCCTTCTTTTGCTGATCGATCATGGATATAGACCCAAAAAATAAGAATCCCTAGATTATTTAGTTGCACAATGTCTTCTTTCAGGGTGGCTCTGATACCATGTTAAATTTTCATATGCTGG
>LPNX010378025.1:476566-495893 GCA_001517045.1 Pseudotsuga menziesii | reverse complement strand
TCATTTCGATTTCATAACAAAAGCATATAAACAAGATCACTGAAAGATAGACAAGCACAACCATACAAAAGGAGAACACAAATATTTATCCTGGGAAAACCATAAATGGAAAAACCCAACAAAATCTTCCTCAATATAGATGCCCCAAAAGATAAAAGATAAAACCAACAAGGAGATCAAAGCCTGATCCTCCTCCTTCTCCAACTACTTCTCTTCTCCACTAATGCGCTACACAAGTGAGAGTGTGTGTCACAAATGAGGAGCACCATCCCTATATTTATATTCATCTGTTCACTTGAATTAACTCATCTGACATGTAGGCTCGAGTTAATCATGTAGGCTTGAGTTACACATGTAGGCTCAAGTAACCACATTGGGGTGCTAATGACCCACCTTTACAAATAGAGGGGACAACCTCATGACTCTTATTAGTTCTTCCGATTAGAAGCATCAGGGTACAAGATAATACAAGTGGTTCTCTCGGTAGGACCATCAGGGACCACAAAATATACATATAGAATATTCTTCGAAGTTACAATATTTCAATAGGGCCTGCATGCCTCAATGGCGGGTTACTTCGATTTCAACATGATTTTACATCATTGACTGTTAATTGAAAGATTCTACCAAGTGTTTGACTCCAAGTCCTTTATTCACACTCAAGAGAATGTACTGAGATACCTTGGAGATTAATGACATCCATGGTGATTTCCCTCGCACTTGTTAACAATGTACATCAATGACTGTTAATCAAGTGGTTTCTACCATGTTCGACATCAAGACATTGTAACCACAAGGTTAGATTCATATCGTTGTGGGTTCATCTTGAAGACCCTGGGTTTTTTTATACCTTTCCCAGGCTATGATGCAGTTTGTTTGAGTCATATTACACGGATCCACCTTGCATTGGTCATGGTTGTGTTATCATCTCATCATGGATCTACATTTGTGGCTAGTAGCCATGATTGTGTTCATTTGGTCTCTACTACCATGGATCTACAGTGTATTAGTCGACAACCATGTTATGAGTCAAATGATATTTGAGTCAGTTGAACTGAAGCAACTTCCATCAAACATCCTTTCCTTTGATTTCTTCACTTTGCAAAGCATTCGCCTATTGCATTCCTCTAACTTCATGCTTTAGGGGGGATTTTGTTACACCAAAATCTTGTCATATTGAGCCATGTGTCAACATTATGCCTAATCCCTAAAGTTTCCCTGGCTAAAGTGTGTTGAGTTTGAAGTTTCCCCTAACTATTTTCCTCCTCTAAGAGGGCTTATGCTCTTACTCCTATTGAAAGGTGTGCCAACACTCTTTCCCTTCATGAAAAGTTCACCACTGGCACTCTTTCTCCTCATGCAAGGTACGGTGGCACTCTGTCTCCTACTACTAAGTGCACCAGGGGTGTTTTGAGGGGAAAAAAAGCTTCGAGGCCCTTCTCGAAGTTGTATGAGGTGGAAGATCATCCCTATCTTCTAGGGAAAGGTGGCATTTGACCTCCTTACCCATAGGGATCATCCCTTATCCCATTCCTAAATAATATCATCTCATATGAGCCTCCCCTGCCCTATAAAAGAAGCCTGCGTGGACTATTTGAGTGGATACCAAGAAGAGCATCCTTATGATGTTGGATTGAAGTCTGGTATTGAGGAAAAGTTGAGTAAGTTTGTGTGCAAAGAGATTTGTGTCAGTGTGGAGTATTGTGAGTGTGTCAAAGACCATTGTGGAAGACAAAGCTGTCAACACCAAGGATTTGGTTGTAGCTTTACCTTCTTATTTGATTAATACGAAAGTGTCCCCCTTTCCCATATTTGATTTGTGTTAATATCAGTCAATTATTATTATATTCCTTGATCACTAATATGGATTGTTAATCTATCTGTTTACTCTCATCTTGTTTTCTTGTTTTCATAATGCTTCGTTGTAGGTACTATATATTGCATGAAGAGCAGTGGAATGAACACTAGAGCTTTCAAATCTGAGGTATAAAAGTCTTTTTATTAAATTAGATTAAGCATCTAGGGAAAGGATATAATATTGTGGTGTTTTGTTCTAAACTTGTACCATATAGGGTAGAAGAACAACTGGTGTCCGCACCAGTTACAGAATTACTACAAACACCCACCCCCCCACATGCCCGACACATATGAACAACATGTGGGCCTAGTAGAGAAATATACATGAATAACATTGGATATGTAGATATTGGCTTCATCTCTTAATAAAAATGAAGCAGGATCCTTATATGAAGAATCAAGTCAATTAAATCAATTTAAAAAATTAACTTTAGAGTTCGTGCAAGATAGATAGTTGTCCATTACCTAAAATCTCATAAAATCAACATAGATCCATTTTACGTCTAGATCTATTAAGGACCAAGAGGGATCCAATTTATTGAGGTGTTAATTTTTTAATATTAAATTTTTTACACATCAGAAAAAAAATTTACATCTCAAGAAATTGGATCCCTCTCGATGCTTAATATATCTAGGTTTAATATGGATATATTTGGTTTTAAGTTTTTTATTTTATGATCTGACATGAATTTTTTTAATTACTTTTTATTTTTTATAAGTTATGAGACAACATGCTTTTTTTAATTACTTTTTATTTTTTGGAACATTACGTTACATAACATAATATGACAACATCTCCCTCATACTAGGATGTAAGCACATCACTACTCTCATTGTAATGAGTGAACTGTGATGATAAGAGAAGGAGCTGAAATGCAGTGATGTTATCACTATCTCTTCCTCAAATCTCATTGCAAGTGTATACTCCGGTGGCTATCATGTTTTTTATTTTTACAATATTTTGGGTCACTCTTAGATAGTTATAGAAATTTAAATGACTTTTTCTCATGTTGTATCTTCTCCCCAGAGATCCCTACTGAAGAATCATATAAAAATATATCATTCCTTTATTGTATCCAAGAAAGAAACTATATCGATATCATATGCAAGCAATTTTTGAAGTTGTTACCAGAATTCTAGAGAGGGAGAGGAGGGCTTGTCTTGAATTCTTCAAACATTTTATGATTAGGATATAAGGGAGTGGATATGTAATAGCTTATAACCATTTTATAAAGGAAATTTCTTACATTCATAAGAATCATTTATGCTAAATAATTCCTAACCTTAATGTCCAGTCCTAAAGGAAGGTCAAAGAAACCTATGAATTAAACTCAGAATTCATAAACTACATTAAGATTTGAGAGCTAAATCATGCATTCTTCAACCTTTCTCATTATGATTAGTTTTCAGTACTTAGAATCTAAATAACGTAGAGATACCAAGTAATTGTTCATTAGCATCTTATATACATTATATTTAGTTTATTAGAAATAAATAATCTTTCAAAATTGATAATATAGTGAAATATCTGTGTCAACATAACTTTCCTAAGTGTCGTCTTTAGTCCAATCCATAATAAACTTAAGCAATTATTTAAGTACATGTATTGGACTATTATTATTACTTAATATAAACATATAGGGATGCTATCTAATCCTCCATGTCCATCATACAAAAACAAGACTTTTGAACTATATTTTATTATTCCAATCCGATCAAGTATTTAACAAATGATTCATGACTAATTATATCAGATTCTAACAGTAATTTTATTCCACATATCAGACCATATCAAAAATAAAAGTATAATGAAAATAATATTTACTGTCTATCTTTTATTCTTTCAAAAGTAAAAAATTAACTAGTAAACCAAAATCTACTTTTAGGAAATTCTGTAAATTGGTTTAATGGACTGTCAAGACCATGATTGATCTGCAGCACTAATATCATAAGAAATATATAATTCAAATCTTGTTTCATCATTAATTCAAGTAAAAAACAGAATTTCAACTCATGAAAATAACTATAACTTCATGCAATTTAACTTTTAAAATTTAAACTTTAGTTTTATCGTCAAATTCTGAACAATTTCTAACTTTAGTTGACTGGAACGTAATCAGATCTAAGAGATTCACAGTCCATATTATTTTTCAAATTAATGACTGTAACCACATCATAAAATCATAATTCTATCACTAAACTTTCTCTTATTGAACAATAATAAAAATCTAATTGTTCTTACAAGATTAAAAATAAAGATTAAGAAGCATAAAAACCTGAGTTTTCATGTTTCTTAATCCATGGATTTACCTAGGGAAATAATCATATTTGTACAGATTTTTAATTATGTGTAAGATACCCGGAACTAGTAAGGCTAAAAGGGAAAATATTAAATAATAAAAAACTATCCATTTTATCTCATTGGATAGATGGGCAAAAATATGGTTGAAAATTTTGCAATCAAACACACATAATTCTAAAACCCTCAAAACTCATAGAAAACTTAGAGCACATTCAATCAAAAATTGTGAATTATTTCATTTGATTCCCAAATGGGAAGATTTGTTGGTTAAACATGTGAGGTTTGAAATTCAACCCAACTTAGCCAATTAGGGTAAAAAACTGTGGTTAAATCCATGCACCAAGAAGGCAACTGGAATTGCCAAGGGCCCACTTCAAATTTTGGATGAATTAAATTATTTTCAAGAGAATATATTAATTTTAGTGAGGCCAAGTTGAATTCCTCATGTATAGGTGTAATTAAGAGAGTGCATTAATTACTTAAGTAGAATCGAGAGCTTACATTTTAGGAATAGCCGAATTATGAAGTCAATAGTTACTAAAAAAACGTGTCAGTTACTAAAAGTTGGAAAAGACAAAAAAAATATTGAGGGTGCTTTAGTGGTGTAAAAGGAAAAAATCCAAGATAAAACATAGTAAGCAAGTGGGGGCGCCTTAGCTCAATAATAGGCCAATTAATTCCAAATGTATTCCAATAAATAAATTTTGGGCCCAACATCAACTCTTTGGGGTCTAAGATACATTAAATAACATAATCCAAGGTTTAGGAAGATAAGATATTGATGTACTAGGAAAATAATAATCGTGACACCCATTCCCCCTCGTTTGTGGATAGATTCTCCCCATACATTTTTAGTTATCAGTATTGATATCAATTGTCTTACTTTTAATTGATTATATCAATAATTAATAATTAAAAATGTCATTAATGTCTAAACCATGGTCTCGACACCTAGTGCAATAATGTCTAACAACATAATAATCATATGTTTAGGGGCTTAACATCTGGGATGTTACATCCCCTCCCCCTTAAACAATCCATCGTCCTCGATGCATAATACATATATGTTTTTAGAAAAGAATAACTTCTTCATTTTTCAAGTCATACATGTATGCCCCTACATACCTCAGAAAGATAAGTTTACCTCTACCGAGAAACCACAATACTTCCCACCTGCTCTCCTCTTCGTTTCTTCACTGCCTATGGGTAATGACCTACCCCTCCATTCCCATTTCATAGCTTCATGTACAAGAAAACGTGGACTAGTAGAGTATAAGCAAGGGTCAATCTTTGATCCCCATTACAAGGACTTGAAACCCTTATTACAAATCCTTCAATCTTCCTCAAAGATATATCCACTTAAAAATAATATTTCAATCACTCGTATGATTAACATCAGATTTTCAAAATAGGTTACATAGAATATTCTACAGCATAGATATTTCTTCACATTCCAACGAACACATGGTTAGAAGAAAACATATATATATAATGTTCAACAAGATACACAAAGCACATATTCAAGAAATAACTTCTAGTTAATCACATGAAATATTTCAAAGATACATATGCAAATCTCATGAAATGAAATAAATTCATTTTTATTCAATTTCACTCTACTTCATCTAGGATACATGAAATACATCAAAGGTACATGAATCAAAACACTTGAAAAGTGTATTCCTGAAACACATTCTAATCAATTTCAATCATGCATTATGTACATACTCTAAGTTACTTGGAACGCATGGAAGACACGGGAAATGTATTAAGATACCTTTACAACAAGGATTACCAAGAAAATAGCCTTACATGCATTGAATACAAAATACTTACTAGCATATCAATCAAAGGATATAACATATCAATGAAAGGATATAACTTCAATGTGTTTCCAAGCCAAGCCTCTCAGGAGGCACTCTAAACATAGGAATACATTATATGTACAAGAATTTCTCAACTTACTCATTAAACTATGTATGCACATTCACACCTAATGCATATGCATAACTAACACACAAATATGCATAACTAACACACAAAATGTAGGAATAAATCTTGCAATTACCAATCAATAATTATGCCATGCGTGTTAGGATTATTATTAATCCCCCATTTGTCTCCTTGGCCATTTATAGTCTATTATATCATCATGCCTAACTTAGGATTCATTTTCTTAAGTTTGGTGCCATTGGATCCACCAGAGCCTTTGGGTATGTTAGTGCCACTGGGTCCACCAGTACCAACCACTAGAGTGTGGGGAACACATAGAGAGGTTATCTTCCACTTACTGCATGTACATGCATGAGCTGGTGTGCCTCTAATACCAATCCCTACATTTTAGGATCCACTCTAAGTGCCACCAGTAGCCTTCATTAGTTGGTTATGGTAGCTAACTATTTATGCTAAATTAATCTCCAGTTGCATTCAGTTAGATGTATTTCAATTCAGTTAGAACCAGCTTTGCATGGATGCATGGGAGTAGGTTCCTTTTCTTGCCTACCTCATCAGTTTAATTGGTTT
The DNA here is from genome assembly GCA_001517045.1 of Pseudotsuga menziesii. Lineage (NCBI taxonomy): Eukaryota > Viridiplantae > Streptophyta > Pinopsida > Pinales > Pinaceae > Pseudotsuga > Pseudotsuga menziesii. Next base: position 489,211 of record LPNX010378025.1, on the reverse strand, counting down.
AACTAGTTTTAACTGATTATTAACTGAATTAGACATGTGGAGTTAGACTAGTGAGCTCTGATAGTGATTTAAGACACTTCTAGTTATCCATTCAGTCAGGTTTAGTTGGTAGATATCCACATGATTGGAATTCTATTTATTGTAACACCATTGTATTACTGGATATAGAAAATGGAAGATTTATCATATTGTTCTTTAGTTATTCTTCTTGTGAGAATTGCATCTCAAACTAGATCTAGGAGCTAGAACAACTTCACCATCACAGTGTTTGACAAAAGATGTAAGAGAAAACAAAGAGATAGAAAATAGCTGGAACAGCACATGTGAAGGGTTCTGATTGCATGTCATATTATTATCATACATCATTTATAATACATTGGACAAATTCGAGTGGCTCTGGAAGCCAATTGGAGTTGTACATGTGTCAAGGTGAGAAATGACCTCAATCCTCCATGGGTGGACCAATGGAGACCCAACTCAGCCCAAATAGTCACGAAACCTCATGTGAACATTGGTGAGGTGTGTTGGGTCATTACTGAGTCCTATACAAGCATGGGTGATAATATTGAGGTGAGTGGGGTGCTCTAGGTGGCAATAAATTCTCCCGGGAGAGCTAAAACAGGCCAAATACACCACTAGCGCACTTGATCAAGCCTGGACCCCACAAATAAAGGAGGTAGTGCCCCAATGCATTAATGAGGCAGCATATGGGATGGGTTGACCAAACTAGGGCGTTGTTGTAGGTGTGAAGAGGCCAAAATAACTAGATATTTAGCAGAATTAACTCTCCTAAGTCTAAACCATAGGATATCATTGCATGTGGGAAAATAAACTTAGCCTAAGGTCAAAACTATGTACTAAGGGTGTATTACTGCTCCTACACCCCACCTTAATCTATACTTAGTACTTCTCATGATTTTGAGGCTTTGGAAACTAAGGCTCAAATCACCTTTTACAAATTTTATTAACCCATGTAAGAGAGGTAAGGAGGAAAACCTCATGGGACAAAACCTCCCCTCTAAAATGGATTACAACATAGAAACAAAATATGCATATACTTCAAAATAAATAAAATGTCTATAGGAATCTTCTTCTTGGGAAGAAGTCGAATGTGCTCAACCAACTCAGGAGTAGTTGCATGATGAATCATTAGACCATGTAGAACAACTAAAATGCACTAATGGGAGAGTGAATGGTGCACTTAAGACTTGAAATTTGAACCAAAAAGGATGGCATTCCTAAAAGAGATTGAAAATTCTTGAGAATAGGTGACCCCAAGCGAGTCATAAGGATGTTGAAGCATCAACTTCGAATGAAGGTTGTAATCAGCTGCAAGAATGTGGAACAAGAGTCCCAAATGTGCCATTGTGATGGCAAAGGCTTCCCCATCTTCATATCAAATTGAAGGAACTTTACTGGTGATGGTGGAGGAATATATGGGAAAAATAGTGTCAAGCCATGAGAGATCTTCACTTGTCATCCAAGCCTCTCCATTTTTTGAACCAATACTCTCATGTGAAGAAAACCCATCTTCTAGAGAAGGCTCGCTATGAACATCAACTAGCAATACATATTGTCCATTCGTAACAGAAGACATAGAGGAGAAGGGTGTAGAATGGATAGATAAATCTTCATCAGTATTTATGGAAGCAACTCGTATGCTCTCTTCATGAAACATATCTTCTTGACAAGGAGAGGAAGCCACAGAGGAAGAAACTTGAGTTGGATCATTTGCCGAATCTTTGGCTTCTTCTTCTTTATTTCGAACAACTTCTTGAGAAATGCATGAGGCCGAGATCATAGGAATAACACATAAGGAGGTGCCCATTTTCTTTCTCTCCATATAGCTCACATCTTCTTGCTGCATGCCAAGAGCTTCATCTAGATTTATCCAAAGCTCGAAAGGGTAATTAGCAGAATCAAGGAGGTAGCACATTGTAGGAGTTATAGCTAGACACATAGTTCCATAGGCTCTATCGTTGTCATTAAGCCAAGCATCCTTCTGTTGATAGGACTCTGGTTCTCTCACAGCACCAATGGACAAATCATAGAGACATTGCCTCTTGAGATATGCACACATCTTTGAATTCCATCTAGAATGGTTGAATGGGGAAAAGAGAGGAACAACTTTCGAATCCATGAAGTTGTTGTAAAAACCTGCAATGAAAAACACTCACATAAACTGGAAATATGCCCTAAACAGCAACTCAACCTCACAAGATTTGTTTCAAGTCCAACAAGCTCTAATACCATGTGAGAATTGCATCTCAAACTAGATCTAGGAGCTAGAACAATTTCACCATCAAAGTGTTTGACAAAAGATGCAAGAGAAAACAAAGAGACAGAAAATACTTGGAACAACACATGTAAAAGGTGTTGATTGCATGTCATATTATTAGCTTACATCATTTATAATACATTAGACAAATTCGAGTGGCTCTAGAAGCCAATTGGAGTTGTACATGTGTCAAGGTGAGAAATGACCTCAACCCCCCCTAGGTGGACCAATGGAGACCCAACTTAGCCCAAATAGTCACAAATCCTCATGTGAACGTTGGTGAGGTGTGTTGGGTCATTAATGAGTCCTAGACAAGCATGGGTGAGAATATTGAGTTGAGTGGGGTGCTCTAGGTGGCAATAAATGCTCCTGGGAGAGCTAAAACAGGACAAATACACCACTAGCGCACTTGGTCAAGCCTAGACCCCACAAATCAAGGAGGTAGCACCCCATTGCATTAATGAGGCAACACATGGGCTGGGTTGGCCAAACTAGGGCGTTGGTGTAGGTGTGAACATGCCAAAATAACCAGATATTTAGCATAATTAACTCTCTTAAGTCTAAACCATAGGATATGATTACATGTGGGAAAATAAACTTAGCCTAAGGTCAAAAATATGTACTAAGGGTGTATTACTTCTCCTACACTTCTCTATATTTTTCTTGTGCAATCTATTGGAAGATTGTTTTTTTCCCAAGATCTGCCTGTCAGAATCTAATAATGCATTTTACTTAATCGTTTACCAATTAATTCAATGGATAGTAAAAAGGTTAGACCAATCAAATCACTTAACATTAGATATGCAATGCACGATACTTTCCCATCAATATATTGAGTAGTAAGTATGCAATGTAAAAAATGTGCAATGCACTGTAAGCAACCATTTATTCAGGCATATGCAATATCAATCCATCAACAATACATACATGCAATTTTTACTAAATTCACATCCCATGGTACCTTTATTCTAATACATGTACTAATCAGTTACTACTATTGAATTTCATGCCTATGATATTTATATGCAACTAATAATTATTCGCAATTACCATTCGTTAGAAGTTAGATATGCATTTATCAATGTGTAGCAATTTTATTAACCAATTTTGTGCACAGTATTTATCCATAAATCCAATATTAGAAATGACTATGCAACTATCAATGCTTGTTCTCGTTTTTCATGAGATATCTAATGCTTTTCATGCTTCTACCACTTCATTCCAATGCATGTTATTTTAGTTCTTATAGTATTTAGTTATTATGCAATCTTTGATCATTGTAACACATAGTAATTACTCCATTTCCCATGCATAGTATATTTGTAATTACCTATCATTATTATAGAATGCATTCCAATACTAAATCAAATTCGAGAAATCAAAACATTCCAATATAAAAATCAATGTAACACACAGTAAGCATGCATGTATATTTAAGCGATCTTTTCAGGAGAACATCCTAACATATCAATCCAACTATGTCGAGGGGTTAAGGTTCTACCCTCATTTCCCGGATCACAACCATACATACACCATTATTGCATTCACAACCAAATAATTTCAATGCAACATAACCAACTCATAGTGTGTAGGCATTTATCAAGAAAAATCTCAGTAAATATGCAATGTGCAAAAGCAAGAATCTACCAAATCAATTTAAACAACATTGTATGTGGTGCTCAATTAGTTAAGAATGCATTGATTAATTCACTGAACAATAAATTAGGTAACACGTAGCATTAAACAATCATTTTACTGAATGTGGTGCTGAATTAGTTAAGAATGCATTGATTAATTCAGTGAACAATAAATTAGGTAACACGTAGCATTAACCAATCATTTTACTGAATGATGAATTAGATAACAAATGGTAATAGGCATTTTCCAATTAGTTCACTGTATGCAATACATGGTAATCAAGCAGTAAAATTTTATCATAAAAAATTACATATAATTATCGATATCTTTTATATATATTATTATAGTACCAATATCATACACAATATTTATTGTTTCCATGTATTATTTCCTTACATGCACTTATATACATACACTCATTTGTCTAGATACATAATATAATTCCTCAATCATATATCAAATCATTTACACTACATACTAGTCATATAATCTATATATCCTATATTTATAAATCCATATAAATTTTATGCTACCATATCCATACATTTAAAATTATATAGTTACTTAATCCAATATGATTACATTAAATATACATTATACATATATACTAACATAATACTTCCAATCACTATATACTTCCTAATACCTCCAAAACTCCAAACCCTTCCAAAAGTTTCTAGATATCACTGGCCTTATATACCATATACACACCACTCACCAAAAATAATATTATATGTAACATTTACGTTATTCCCATATTATGATACATGTAATACTTCATAACTATATATATCATAATTACATATCCTACAAAGGAATAAAAATTACCAGCTCAGTGGATTTGACACATATCATGTTTGTAGACAATGTGGTAATGATGGGAGAGAGATCATGGGAGAACCTAAAGGAAGCATAGAAGATTTTGGAATCATAGAGGAAGTCAAGGAGAGAATTCGGGTGGAAACCCCTTACATTCTAAAACCAATAGATGAAGGCTTCAAGTATTTAGGGTTTGTTCTCAAACCCAATGCATACTGCTTCAAATACTGGATGTGGCTGTATAAAAATATTGAGAGCAGAATAGGTTGTTGGACTTTCAAATTCCTATCCAGAGGCGGACGATTGGTACTGTTGAAAGCAGTGCTACAGAGTATACCAGTTTACTGGGCCACAATTGCTTACATCCCTAAGGGCATACTGCATAAACTGAGGAAAAAATTCTTCTCCTTCCTATGGACAACTAATAGAAACACTGAAGGAATCCCATTAGCCAAATGGCAACTTCTTGCAAGCCCTCAGGAGCTAGGAGGATGGGGGATCAAGAATCCTTTTCTATTCTGTCAATCCTTGGCTGTCAAAACCTTGTGGAGACTAATCAAAAACCCAAATTCCCTCTGGGGAAAAGTCCTATCATCTAAATATTTCCCAAATGGGTCCATTTATAACTGGATTCGAAAAAGAGACAAAACCTACAAAAATGGATCAATAGGGTGGAAAGCCTTGGTCCTAGCTTTTCCTCTAGTAGGGAATTGGGTGGCTTGGATTGTAGGGAACGGGAGACAAATCAAAGTAGGTGAAGATCCATGGTCAGAAGTAGGAGAAAGATATAAGCTCTCAGAAGGACTAGTCTCAAAACTAAGAAGCTTAGGAATCTACAACCTAAATCAAGCATGTTCAATAACCCTACAAAGAGAAACTCTCTGGAAAAACTTAGAACAGCTAGGATTAGAAGAAGGTCATAAAGAGGAATGGGGAATATGTATCAATGCTCAAATCCAATTTCATATATTTAGAAGAGGTTAGGGAAGATAAGTTGGTATGGACAAAAAATCCAGTCAACGGTGACTTCACAGCCAAACTTGGATATAAAATCTGGGCTGAAGCAAATTTCCAGGGAGAAACAAAAGAGTGGTGGAAACAAATATGGAAAGCTGAAGGACCTTTAAAGGCCAAAATCACTTTATGGCTGTCACTCAAAAACAAAATCTTGACCTGGGATAACCTCCAGAAAAGGGGCTGGAATGGGCCAAATCGTTGTACACTCTGCATTTCAAATGAGGAAAATGTTTCTCACCTTTTTAACTTTTGTTCTTATGCAGAATCTATGTGGAAAATAGCATGCAAAGAATTAAAATTCCAAGGGCACCCCAAGACCACACTCGAACACAAAGAAAAAGTTTGGTGGATAGACAAAGCGGTATGTCTTTACAGTGCTTTCCTATCCCTTTTCACTTATGGAATCTAGTGGGAAAGGAACACTGTAACTTTTAATAAAAAGTTAATTCCACCTGAAGTAACTGTTGCCCTTGTGATACAGTGGACTAGAGAACATAGATCACAAGTGAAAGAGGCAAAAGTCAGAGTGCTAGTCCCTCCATCAATAAACAAAGAGATTTCCTGGTATTTTTTCGATGGAGCAAGCCAAGGGGACCCTCCACTGGGTGGTTTAGGAGAAGTGCTTTACACGCCAAACAAACAGAAGATCCAAGCTAAATTTGCACCAGGCCACTATACAAACAACAAAGTAGAGCTGGCAGCACTTCATTTGGTTCTTGAACTAGCTCGAAACCATAATATAAACCAAATGCAAATCTTTGGAGACTCAAAGATGGTGGTGGAATAGGCCAATAGGAGGATCCAAATAAATGCCCCTCACCTACAACAGCTTCTCAACGCGATCAGTAGGCTTCTGGATCAGTTTACAAGCTTCAGCATTACACACATATATAGAGAATTTAATTCAAAAGCTGACAGGCTATCCAAAATGGCCCTTCTCTTGGATCCAAGCAAGATAAAAATAGAGGTTCTGGCATACAATCAAATGTAACAGACAGGAAAGAAAAGAACACACGCTACAGGATCACAAAAATTGTGGAGTTTTTTGTAAATACGATGTAATTTTGTAAAGACGGATGCTAAGGAAAGATTTTGATGAAGAAAAGACTATGTTTTCTTCTTTAATGAAAGTTCCTCTGGAACACCTTAAAAAGCCATCCTTTATTTAGAATGGCAGATATTTTCCTATTAGAAAATATCATAACTACATATATTATATAAATCAAATCTTATACGATATCATATAAATATATCATCAAATCATATAATATCAATATATATCATCATACATAGGTTATATACTTACTTTATTACATACATTCACATTTCTACATGTAATCTATGCGTAATTTTATATACACATTATTTGTAAACACTATTAACTAATACATATAGAAAAATACATGTTATATGCATTATATAAAAACATACATACATTTGTACACACATTATATATGTTTATATATTTATACTTTTCCAAACTACATATATACATATCAATAGAAAGTATATATGCTATACATACATTGGAGCATGTACACTATACTCACGATATATATATATCTCATCACAGATTGTAATACCTTATTATTATTCCATACCATTCGCACACAAAAAAAATAGATATCATAAACCACATCTTATAGATACATAAATACATATAGATATCATACCTCATCTTACAAACATAGATATCATATTGCATATAGATATCATACAACATTTTATAGATACATATTTTATAATATGTATATATGATTCATGCACATGCTCACTAGATAATTTTACTAAGAATTAAACAATTAAAAGCTTCGGATAACACTCCACCAAAATTATTTCAAACAATGTGAAAAATCCAAAACAATTCAGGAATCAATTCAAACAGTCACAAAAATCATCCGGTAAGGAAAAACAACATTTTAACAAATGCATAGATAGAGGGATGGTGCTCTTCTCCAAGGAGACATTGTTAAATAACCAAAAATCAATAATAGGATGCATTTAAAATATGTATTACATGTAACAACATTCAAATATGCAACATTTTTTAAATGCATTTAGGAAATATAATTGCATTGAATAATTAATACAGTCAACAAAGGAATTCAAGAAAAACAACAAAGGAATTCCAACCAAACCAGTAAAGGAAATCCAAGAAAACTAGCAAAGGAAATCCAAGCAACCCAAGAAAACCAATAAATAAATCCAAGTAAATTGGTTAAGTAATCTAAGCAATCATTGAAGGAACCTAAGCAAAACAACAAAGGAAACCAAGTAGAAGATGTCGCAATACATTACATAACAATTAAACACATGGAATTGACTATACAATTGCAAAACTGGGGTTGTGCTTCCTTTAAGGAAACATCCTATTCAAATGGAAATTCAAATCAATAAAACATATGATACTTTCACAAATGAGGAATTCCATCTAATTACTTAAGCTAAATAAAACATGCTTCAAACAACCAGAACCTACTCTTTTATATATTTCATTGATAAAAAATATATTATGCATGTTCACAGAACTTGTTCTTGTTGAGCCTTTAGTTCTCCATTGGTTTATTAAGGTTAAAGTTTCAATTATAGGATTACAATGTGGTCATTTTCATTTTTTTATCAAGCTACTCATAATTTTTATTTATTCAACAAACATTGATATTATTAAGGTATATGTATTTTTAAGGCAAAACGACTACAAATCATACACACATAGAGATTGTAGAGAGCCCAATAGCTGCAGTGTTGGAACCAAAAGCTCTGAGGAACTTGTAGATTAAAGAAAAGAACCAAACTTGTATTTGCACAACGAATTTTTCTTCAAATAAAGAAAATATGAACTAGTGATTTTAACTAAATTCTGCAACTTTGTGACACTTAATTTTAATAATTTTAGGTACAAGTAGTATTCAAATCTTATTTAGCATCAAATCGTCCTTTATCAGATCTGAAAACTTTCATTGAACTTTGAACTCATAAACTACATTAAGATTCGACGGCTAAATCATGCATTCTTCAACCTTTCTCATTATGATTAGTTTTTAGTACTTAGACTCTAAATAACGTAAAGTATCGAAAGTGAGAAACGTCCTAAGTACATCATATTTAGTTTATTAGAAGTAAATATTCTTTCAAAATTGATAATATAGTGAAATCTCTAAGTGTCAACATAAATTTCCTAAGTGTCATATTTAGTCCAATGCACAATAAACTTAAGCAATTCTTTAAGTACATGTATTGGACTATTATTACTTAATATCAACATATAGGGATGCTATCTAATCCTCTGGATCTTATTTAACACAGCACAAAGACATAATAAAACATACAAATACTACATCTAGTACATCATACAAAAAGAAGACATTTTAACTATATTTCATTTTTCCAATCAGATCAAGTATTTAACAGATGATTGATGAATAATTATATCAGATTCTAATAGTCATTTTATTCCACATATCATACCATATCAGAACTAAAAATCAAATGAAAATCATATTTACTATCTATCTTTTATTCTTTCAAAAGTCAGAAATTAACTAGTAAACCAAAATCTACTTTTAAGGAATTATGTAAATCAATTTAAAGGATTTTCAAGGCCATGAATGATCTACAACACTAATATCATAAAAATATATATATAATGCAGGTCTTGTTACATATCTTTAATCCAAGTAAATATCACAATTGCAACTCATGAAAAACTCTATAACTTCATGCAATTTAACCATTGGAATTTAAACTAATTTTAGTGTCAAATTATGAACAATTTCTAACTATAGTTGACTGTAACATAATCAAATCTAAGAGATTCAACAATCCATATTAATTTTCATATTAATGACTGTACCCACATGATAAAATCATTATTCTATCACTAAAATTTCCCTTATTGAAAAACAATAAAACTCTAATTGTTCTTACAAGATTAAAAACAAAGATTAAGAAGCATGGAAACCCAAGTTTTTATGTTTCTTAATCCATGGATCTAACCCCCAAGATGAGGGTGCCTCCAGGTAGTGCAACAAGGAAGGAGTCAGGACTCGATATTAATGGACACTTTCTGTAGTTATCACTGCCTCCCTTATAACTATGCATACCCCCCCTTCGGGAAGGCGTTCCATCCTGCACAACACTCGCTCTGTAATTATGGTCACCTCACACAGACTTCGTCTTGGATGGATCTATCCATGCAGCAAGGAAATTTAATGGTTGTTAGTATTGGGCTCCTGGTCACCCTGCTTGATGGCTTCGCATGGATTTTTCTCTAGCAACAGACTATTTCTTGCATATTTTTCAGTCACTCCATCGTAATTTGGAATTCTATCTCTGAAGAAATTCAAGGAAAATGGAACACTAGCCATAGAATCCACCCACCGATAATGTCGCTCAGACTCAGGGACACTCCTCACAGAGGTAGAAGCTCTAGGGGAGTAAGAATTCAGGCAACATTTCGTCATTCCATCTCCAGGGAATATGTAGCCAATATTCCCCTCATCATACGCAGGGAGGTGGATGACTGGGAAGTTGAATTTGTGACTCGCCATCGTTCCACGCAACCTTTGCGGCATCAAAGCTCCCATTATTGGAGAATGAAGAATGTTCTTTCCCCGCTACTCTGGGAACATGACGGAGCTCCCTCTTTATCGACCTCTAGTGATTCTGACAGCTCCACTACTCAAGAAACTTCCTCAGCCACACCAAGTTTGAACCAGCAGGACCCTGCCAAGGACATGCATCAGAGCCATGACATCAAGAAAAACGAACACACGATACAATATTCAACCGATGTGGAGGCAAGGGGGCATGAATATGAAGTGTGTGTACAAACTGACATCCATCAACAATAGATCTTGGCACCTCCCCCCGCTGCGGAGCTGCACTAGGAAACTGAGCTTGCTCTCTTCGGGGATGAAGATGACTACTTCAAGTCGTGCTCAATTGTTGAGTAACCATGGAAAAATCCATAAGGCCTAAGAACTTTCTTTTTTTTATGTGTTTGTTTCATTCTATGTTAACCTTTTAGATTACCAAACAAATCTGTCAAGTTTTGACAGTGGAAACTTGGTTTCCCACATCAAGGGCAAGTACCAGACAGATGTAATAATCTCTAGTCTCTGCCCTGGAAAGTCTTGGACATGTGTCATAAAAACTATGTTTCTACTTTTTTTTTAAATATAATATTCTGCTACTTACAAAAAAAATATCCATGGATCTAACTAAGGAAATAATATGATTTGTACATATTTTCAATTATGTCATCTATATCAGGTTTCCAAGCTAATAAAATAATATTCAATTCATAATTTAGAATTCCCAATTTGACACGGAAAAACATAGACAAAATGGTACACAATCTTTTATTTTCCAACAATAAAATAGTGAAAATTTCTCTTAAATGAAAAACATATCAGATCTGGATTTTTCCTTTACAAATGAAAATAATCCAGCCTCTAGGGATTTAATTCATCTTTAACAGAAAAATTATACACATAAATCACTTATCTTCAATTGACGAGCAACTGATATCAACACTACAACTTTCCTGCATGCCTTAGGAATTTGGCCAACACAAATTTGAAACGGAACCACCCCCGAAATGAGGCCATGAATACACAAGAAATCACTCCAAAATATCTTTCTTAGAGAGTCCTCCTATGATAAAGAAACAACAACAAAATTCCCAACCACTACTTTTATGTTTTGTTTCTTCATTTCCTATGGGAAATGACCTACCTCAACATTCCCATTACCTGGCCTCCTGTGAAAGAAACCTGGAAATAGTAAGCCCAAAATAAAAGGGAAAGTAATGAAAAAACTATCCGTTTTAACTAACTAGATATATGAGTAGAAATATGGTTGAAAAATATGCAATCAAACACACAAAATTATAAAACCCTCAACCTTGTCCACACCCTCAATACTCATGGAAAAATTAGAGCACATTCAAGGAAAACCTGTGAATTATTTCCCAAATGGGAAGATTTGATGGTTAAATATGTAAGGTTTGTAATTCGAACCAACTTAGCCAACTAGGGTCAAAAATTGTGGTTAAATCCATGCACCAAGAAGGAAACTCAAATAGCCTTGGTCCCACTTCAATTTTTGGATGAATTAATTGGTTTTCATGAGAATATATTAATTTTAGTGAGGCCAAGTCGAATTCGTTATGTATAGATGTAATTAGGAAAGAGATTGAATTAATTTATTAAAGTAAAATCAAATGTTTCCATTCCTGAATAACAAAAGCCAAGGAGCTACAAAATCAAGAGTTACAAAAAAAACTTGCCCGTTACTAAAAGTTGAAAAGGACAAAAAAACGCTAATGAGGGCGCTTTAGTGGTGTAAAAGGAAAAAATCCAAGATAAAACATAGTAAAATCCAAAAATTACTCAAGTGGGGGCGCCTTAGCTCAATAATAGTCTAATTTATTCCAAATTTATTCCAATAAATAAATTTTGGGTCTAGCATCAAGTGTTTGGGGTCCAAGATACATTAAATAACATAATCCAAGGTATAAGAAGATAAGATATTGATGTACTAGGAAATTATTTTCTCAACACCCATTCCCCCTCACTTCTGGATACACGCCCCCCCATAATCTCTTAGTTTCCAGTGTTGATATCAATTGTCTTATTTTTAATTGATTATATCAATAATTAATAATTAATAATTTCAATAATGTCTAAACCATGTTCCCGACAACTATTGCAATAATGTCTAACAACATAATAACCATGTGTTTAGGGGATTAACATCTGGGATGTTACAATAACATTTAATGTACCTCACCACGAATATAAAATGCTATTATAAATAGCATTATACTACATCTATATGTTCATTAATTTCTTGCTTAAGGTGAAAAATGCTTGATTTCTCTTTTAGAC